>JAWPHD010019577.1:0-35098 GCA_037043455.1 Cyrtodaria siliqua | reverse complement strand
TGCTGCCTTTAAAACAAGCAAATAGTCAAGGTTATTGCTGCTTTTAAAACAAGAAATAGTCAAGGTTATGGCTGCCTTTAAAACAAGCAAATAGTCAAGGTTATGGCTGCCTTTAAAACAAGCAAATAGTCAGGTTATGGCTGCCTTTAAAACAAGGAAATAGTCAAGGTTATGGCTGCCTTTAAAACAAGCAAATAGTCAAGGTTAGGGGCTGCCTTTAAAACAAGCAAAAGTCAAGGTTATGGCTGCCTTTAAAACAAGCAAATAATCTAGGTTATGACTGCCTTTAAAACAAGCAAATAGTCAAGGTTCTTAAGCTGCCTTTAAAACAAGCAAATAGTCAATGTTATGCTGCTTTAAACAAGCAAATAGTCAATGTTATGGCTGCCTTTAAAACAAGCAAATAGTCAAGGTTAATGCTGCCTTTAAAACAAGCAAATAGTCAAGGTTATGGCTGCCCTTAAAACAAGCAAATAGTCAAGATTATGCTGCCTTTAAAACAAGCAAATAGTCAAGGTTATGGCTGCCTTTAAATAAGCAAATAGTCAAGGTTATTGCTGCCTTTAAAACAAGCAAATATTCAAGGTTATTGCTGCCTTTAAAACAAGAAAATAGTCAAGGTTATGGCTGCCTTTAAAACAAGCAAAAGTCAAGGTTATGGCTGCCTTTAAAACAAGCAAATAGTCAAGGTTATGGCTGCCTTTAAAACAAGCAAATAGTCAAGGTTAGGGCTGCCTTTAAAACAAGCAAATAGTCAAGGGTTAGGGCTGCCTTTAAAACAAGCAAATAGTCAAGGTTATGGCTGCCTTTAAAACAAGCAAATAATCTAGGATATGACTGGCCTTTAAAAACAAGCAAATAGTCAAGGTAAGCTTGCCTTTAAAACAAGCAAATAGTCAATGTTATGCTGCCTTTAAAACAAGCAAATAGTCAAGGTTATGGCTGCCTTTAAAACAAGCAAATAGTCAATGTTATGCTGCCTTTAAAACAAGGCAAATAGTCAAGGTTATGGCTGCCTTTAAAACAAGAAATAGTCAAGGTTATGCTGCCTTTAAAACAAGCAAAATAGTCTAGGTATGCTGCCTTTAAAACAAGCAAATAGTCAAGGTTATTGCTGCCTTTAAAACAAGCAAATAGTCAAGATTATGCTGCCTTTAAAACAAGCAAATAGTCAAGGTTATGGCTGCCTTTAAACAAGCAAATAGTCGAGGTTATTGCTGCCTTTAAAACAAGCAAATAGTCAGGGTTATGGCTGCCTTTTTAAAACAAAAAATAGTCAAGGTTATGGCTGCCTTTAAAAACAAAAAAATAGTCAAGGTTATGGCTGCCTTTAAAACAAGAAAATAGTCAAGGTTATGCTGCCTATAAAAAAAAAATTAGTCAAGGTTATTGCTGCCTTTAAAACAAGCAAATAGTCAAGGTTATGCTGCCATTAAAACAAGCAAATAGTCAAGGTTTATTGCTGCCTTTAAAACAAGCAAATAGTCAAGGTTATGCTGCCTTTAAAACAAGCAAACTAGTCAAGGTTATGCTGCCTTTCAAAGATGCAAATACTCAAGGTTATGGCTGCCCTTAAAACAAGCAAATAGTCAAGATTATGCTGCCTTTAAAACAAGCAAATAGTCAAGGTTAGGGCTGCCTTAAAATAAGCAAATAGTCAAGGTTATCGCTGCCTTTAAAACAAGCAATAGTCAAGGTTATTGCTGCCTTTTAAAACAAGAAAATAGGTCAAGGTTATGGCTTCCTTTAAAACAAGCAAATAGTCAAGATTAGGGCTGCCTTTAAAACAAGCAAATAGTCAAGGTTAGGTGCTGCCTTTAAAACAAGCAAATAATCTAGGTATGACTGCCTCTAAAACAAGCAAATAGTCAAGGTTATTGCTGTCCTTTAAAAACAAGCAAATAGTCAATGTTATGCTGCCTTTAAAACAAGCAAATAGTCAAGGTTATGCTGCCTTTAAAACAAGCAAATAGTCTAGGTTATGCTGCCTTTAAAACAAGCAAATAGTCAAGGTTATGCTGCCTTTAAAACAAGCAAATAGTCAAGGTAATGGCTGCCTTTTAAAACAAGCAAATAGTCAAGGTTATGCTGCCCTTTAAAACAAGCAAATAGTCCAGGTAATGGCTCTGCCTATAAAACAAGCAAATAGTCAAGGTTATTGCTGCCTTTTAAACAAGCAAATAGTCAGGGTTATTGGTGCTTTTTAAAACAAGAAAATAGTCAAGGTTATGGCTGCCTTAAAACAAGCAAATAGTCAAGGTTATGCTGCCTTTAAAACAAGCAAATAGTCAAGGTTATGCTGCCTTTAAAACAAGCAAATAGTCTAGGTTATACTGCCTTTTAAAACAAGCAAATAGTCAAGGTTATGCTGCCTTTAAAACAAGCAAATAGTCAAGGTTATGGCTGCCTTTAAACAAGCAAATAGTCAAGGTTATTGCTGCCTTTAAAACAAGCAAATAGTCAGGGTTTATTGCTGCCTTTAAAACAAGAAAATAGTCAAGGTTATGGCTGCCTTTTAAAACAAGAAAATAGTCAAGGTTATGCTGCCTATAAAATTTTTTTAGTCAAGGTTATGCTGCCTTTAAAACAAGCAAATAGTCAAGGTTATGGCTGCCTTTAAAACAAGCAAATAGTCAAGGTAATGGCTGCCTTTAAAAACAAGCAAATAGTCAAGATTATGCTGCCTTTAAAACAAGAAAATAGTCAGGGTTATTTGCTGCCTTTAAAACAAGCAAATAGTCAAGGTTATGCTGCCTTTAAAACAAGAAAATAGTCAAGTTATGCTGCCTTTAAAACAAGCAAATGGTCAGGGTTATTTGCTGCCTTTAAAACAAGAAAATAGTCAAGGTTATGGCTGCCTTTAAAACAAGAAAATAGTCAAGGTTATGCTGCCTATAAATAAAAAAAATAGTCAAGGTTATGCTGCCTTTAAAACAAGCAAATAGTCAAGGGTTATGCTGCCTTTAAAACAAGCAAATAGTCTAGGTTATGCTGCCTTTAAAACAAGCAAATAGTCAAGGTAATGGCTGCCTTTAAAACAAGCAAATAGTCAAGGTTATGCTGCCTTTAAAACAAGCAAATAGTCCAGGTAATGGCTGCCTATAAAACAAGCAAATAGTCAAGGGTTATGGCTGCCTTTTAAAAACAAGCAAATAGTCAAGGTCATGGCTGCCTTTAAAACAAGCAAATAGTCAAGGTTATGGCTGCCTTTAAAACAAGCAAATAGTCAAGGTTAGGGCTGCCTTTAAAACAAGCAAATAGTCAAGGTTAGGGCTGCCTTTAAAACAAGCAAATAGTCAAGGTTATGGCTGCCTTTAAAACAAGCAAATAATCTAGGTTATGACTGCCTTTAAAACAAGCAAATAGTCCAAGGTTAAGCTGCCTTTAAAACAAGCAAAATAGTCAATGTTATGCTGCCTTTAAAACAAGCAAATAGTCAAGGTTATGGCTGCCTTTAAAACAAGCAAATAGTCAATGTTATGCTGCCTTTAAAACAAGCAAATAGTCAAGGTTATGGCTGCCTTTAAAACAAGAAAATAGTCAAGGTTATGCTGCCTTTAAAACAAGCAAATAGTCTAGGTTATGCTGCCTTTAAAACAAGCAAATAGTCAAGGTTATTGCTGCCTTTAAAACAAGCAAATAGGTCAAGATTTTGCTGCCTTTAAAACAAGCAAATAGTCAAGGTTATGGCTGCCTTTAAAACAAGCAAATAGTCGAGGTTATTGCTGCCTTTAAAACAAGCAAAATAGTCAGGGTTATGGCTGCCTTTAAACAAAAAAAATAGTCCAGGTTATGGCTGCCTTTAAAACAAAAAAATAGTCAAGGTTATGGCTGCCTTTAAAACAAGAAAATAGTCAAGGTTATGCTGCCTATAAAAAAAAATTAGTCAAGGTTATCCTGCTTTTTAAAACAAGCAAATAGTCAAGGTTTATGCTGCCTTTAAAACAAGCAAATAGTCAAGGTTATGGCTGCCTTTCAAAGATGCAAATACTCAAGGTTATGGCTGCCCTTAAAACAAGCAAATAGTCAAGATTATGCTGCCTTTAAAACAAGCAAATAGTCAAGGTTAGGGCTGCCTTTAAAATAAGCAAATAGTCAAGGTTATCGCTGCCTTTAAAACAAGCAAATAGTCAAGGTTATTGCTGCCTTTAAAACAAGAAAATAGTCAAGGTTATGGCTGCCTTTAAACAAGCAAATAGTCAAGATTAGGGCTGCCTTTAAAACAAGCAAATAGTCAAGGTTAGGGCTGCCTTTAAAACAAGCAAATAATCTAGGTTATGACTGCCTTTAAAACAAGCAAATAGTCAAGGTTATGCTGCCTTTAAAACAAGCAAATAGTCAATGTTATGCTGCCTTTAAAAACAAGCAAATAGTCAAGGTTATGGCTGCCTTTTAAACAAGCAAATAGTCAGGGTTATTGGTGCTTTAAAACAAGAAAATAGTCAAGGTTATGGCTGCCTTTAAAACAAGCAAATAGTCAAGGTTATGCTGCCTTTAAAACAAGCAAATAGTCAAGGTTATGCTGCCTTTAAAACAAGCAAATAGTCTAGGTTATACTGCCTTTAAAACAAGCAAATAGTCAAGGTTATGCTGCCTTTAAAACGAGCAAATAGTCAAGGTTATGGCTGCCTTTAAAACAAGCAAATAGTCAAGGTTATTGCTGCCTTTAAAACAAGCAAATAGTCAGGGTTATTGCTGCCTTTAAAACAAGAAAATAGTCAAGGTTATGGCTGCCTTTAAAACAAGAAAATAGTCAAGGTTATGCTGCCTATAAAAAAAAATTAGTCAAGGTTATGCTGCCTTTAAAACAAGCAAATAGTCAAGGTTATGCTGCCTTTAAAACAAGCAAATAGTCTAGGTTATGCTGCCTTTAAAAACAAGCAAATAGTCAAGGTAATGGCTGCCTTTAAAACAAGCAAATAGTCAAGGTTATGCTGCCTTTAAAACAAGCAAATAGTCCAGGTAATGGCTGCCTATAAAACAAGCAAATAGTCAAGGTTATTGCTGCCTTTAAAACAAGCAAATAGTCAGGGTTATTGGTGCTTTAAAACAAGAAAATAGTCAAGGTTATGGCTGCCTTTAAAACAAGCAAATAGTCAAGGTTATGCTGCCTTTAAAACAAGCAAATAGTCAAGGTTATGCTGCCTTTAAAACAAGCAAATAGTCTAGGTTATACTGCCTTTAAAACAAGCAAATAGTCAAGGTTATGCTGCCTTTAAAACAAGCAATTAGTCACGGTTATGGCTGCCTTTAAAACAAGCAAATAGTCAAGGTTATTGCTGCCTTTAAAACAAGCAAATAGTCAGGGTTATTGCTGCCTTTAAAACAAGAAAATAGTCAAGGTTATGCTGCCTATAAAAACAAATTAGTCAAGGTTATGCTGCCTTTAAAACAAGCAAATAGTCAAGGTTATGCTGCCATTAAAACAAGCAAATAGTCAAGGTTATTGCTGCCTTTAAAACAAGCAAATAGTCAAGGTAATGCTGCCTTTAAAACAAGCAAATAGTCAAGGTTATGGTTGCCTTTAAAACAAGCAATTAGTCACGGTTATTGCTGCCTTTAAAACAAGCAAATAGTCAAGGTTATTGCTGCCTTTAAAACAAGAAAATAGTCAAGGTTATGCTGCCTTTAAAACAAGCAAACAGTTAAGGTTATGGCTGCCTTTAAAACAAGAAAATTGTCAAGGTTATGGCTGCCTTTAAAACAAGAAAATAGTCAAGGTTATGCTGCCTATAAAAAAAAATTAGTCAAGGTTATGCTGCCTTTAAAACAAGCAAACAGTTAAGGTTATGGCTGCCTTTAAAACAAGCAAATAGTCAAGGTTATGCTGCCTTTAAAACAAGCAAATAGTCAAGGTTATGGTTGCCTTTAAAACAAGCAATTAGTCACGGTTATTGCTGCCTTTAAAACAAGCAAATAGTCAAGGTTATTGCTGCCTTTAAAACAAGAAAATAGTCAAGGTTATGCTGCCTTTAAAACAAGCAAACAGTTAAGGTTATGGCTGCCTTTAAAACAAGAAAATAGTCAAGGTTATGGCTGCCTTTAAAACAAGAAAATAGTCAAGGTTATGCTGCCTATAAAAAAAAATTAGTCAAGGTTATGCTGCCTTTAAAACAAGCAAATAGTCAAGGTAATGGCTGCCTTTAAAACAAGCAAATAGTCAAGGTAATGGCTGCCTTTAAAACAAGCAAATAGTCAAGGTTATGCTGCCTTTAAAACAAGAAAATAGTCAGGGTTATTGCTGCCTTTAAAACAAGCAAATAGTCTAGGTTATGCTGCCTTTAAAACAAGAAAATAATCAAGGTTATGCTGCCTTTAAAACAAGCAAATAGTCAGGGTTATTGCTGCCTTTAAAACAAGAAAATAGTCAAGGTTATGGCTGCCTTTAAAACAAGAAAATAGTCAAGGTTATGCTGCCTATAAAAAAAAATTAGTCAAGGTTATGCTGCCTTTAAAACAAGCAAATAGTCAAGGTTATGCTGCCTTTAAAACAAGCAAATAGTCTAGGTTATGCTGCCTTTAAAACAAGCAAATAGTCAAGGTAATGGCTGCCTTTAAAACAAGCAAATAGTCAAGGTTATGCTGCCTTTAAAACAAGCAAATAGTCCAGGTAATGGCTGCCTATAAAACAAGCAAATAGTCAAGGTTATTGCTGCCTTTAAAACAAGCAAATAGTCAGGGTTATTGGTGCTTTAAAACAAGAAAAAAGTCAAGGTTATGGCTGCCTTTAAAACAAGCAAATAGTCAAGGTTATGCTGCCTTTAAAACAAGCAAATAGTCAAGGTTATGCTGCCTTTAAAACAAGCAAATAGTCTAGGTTATACTGCCTTTAAAACAAGCAAATAGTCAAGGTTATGCTGCCTTTAAAACAAGCAAATAGTCAAGGTTATGGATGCCTTTAAAACAAGCAAATAGTCAAGGTTATGCTGCCTTTAAAACAAGCAAAAAGTCAGGGTTATTGCTGCCTTTAAAACAAGAAAATAGTCAAGGTTATGGCTGCCTTTAAAACAAGAAAATAGTCAAGGTTATGCTGCCTATAAAAACAAATTAGTCAAGGTTATGCTGCCTTTAAAACAAGCAAATAGTCAAGGTTATGCTGCCATTAAAACAAGCAAATAGTCAAGGTTATTGCTGCCTTTAAAACAAGCAAATAGTCAAGGTTATGCTGCCTTTAAAACAAGCAAATAGTCAAGGTTATGGTTGCCTTTAAAACAAGCAATTAGTCACGGTTATTGCTGCCTTTAAAACAAGCAAATAGTCAAGGTTATTGCTGCCTTTAAAACAAGAAAATAGTCAAGGTTATGCTGCCTTTAAAACAAGCAAACAGTTAAGGTTATGGCTGCCTTTAAAACAAGCAAATAGTCAAAGTTATGACTGCCTTTAAAACAAGCAAATAGTCAGGGTTATTGCTGCCTTTAAAACAAGAAAATAGTCAAGGTTATGGCTGCCTTTAAAACAAGAAAATAGTCAAGGTTATGCTGCCTATAAAAAAAAAATTAGTCAAGGTTATGCTGCCTTTAAAACAAGCAAATAGTCAAGGTTATGCTGCCATTAAAACAAGCAAATAGTCAAGGTTATTGCTGCCTTTAAAACAAGCAAATAGTCAAGGTTATGCTGCCTTTAAAACAAGCAAACAGTTAAGGTTATGGCTGCCTTTAAAACAAGCAAATAGTCAAAGTTATGACTGCCTTTAAAACAAGAAATAGTCAAGGTTATGGCTGCCTTTAAAACAAGCAAACAGTTAAGGTTATGGCTGCCTTTAAAACAAGCAAATAGTCAAAGTTATGACTGCCTTTAAAATAAGCAAATAGTCAAGGTTATGGCTGCCTTTAAAACAAGCAAATAGTCAAGGTTATTGCTGCCTTTAAAACAAGCAAATAGTCAAGGTTATGCTGCCTTTAAAACAAGCAAATAGTCAAGGTTGTGCTGCCTTTAAAACAAGCAAACAGTTAAGGTTATGGCTGCCTTTAAAACAAGCAAATAGTCAAAGTTATGACTGCCTTTAAAACAAGAAAATAGTCAAGGTTATGGCTGCCTTTAAAACAAGCAAACAGTTAAGGTTATGGCTGCTTTTAAAACAAGCAAATAGTCAAAGTTATGACTGCCTTTAAAATAAGCAAATAGTCAAGGTTATGGCTGCCTTTAAAACAAGCAAATAGTCAAGGTTATGGCTGCCTTTAAAACAAGCAAATAGTCAAGGTTATGGCTGCCTTTAAAACAAGCAAATAGTCAAGGTTATGGCTGCCTTTAAAACAAGTAAATAGTCAAGGTTATGGCTGCCTTTAAAACAAGCAAATAGTCAAGGTTATGGCTGCCTTTAGAAATGTTGAGAGGTTCACATAGTTTAAAAACATGCTTCCAAAACATGCAAAAAGTCAAGGTTATTGCTGTTTGAACTTTTCACAAGAGCCCCATTTTTGTTTCGCCTTTTCGAAGAAAAAAGGAGACATGGGTGTTGCTTTTCCGGCGGCGGCGGCGTCAACATTCAAGTTTTGCGTTTAGATCATTTTCTCACAAACTGTTTGCACTAGACCTTTCAAACTTTGCTTATAGTTGTATCATGGGTGGTACATCGCAACGTGACAAAGCAATTGTGGAAGTGACCTAGAACCTCCAAGCAAAGGGCAGATAACTTACTAATTTTTAGGTTCAACTTTTGCGTTTAGGTCACTTTTTCACAAACTGTATGCACTAGACCTTTCAAACTTTGCTGATAGTTGTATCTTGGGTGGTACATGGCAATGTGACAAAGTAAATGTGGAAGTGACCTTGACCCTCCAAGCAAAGGGCAGATAACTTAATAATTTTTAGGTTCAACTTTTGCGTTTAGGTCACTTTTTCACAAACTGTATGCACTATCCCTTTCAAACTTTGCTTATAGTTGTATCTTGAGTGGTACATCACAACGTGACAAAGCAAAATGTGGAAGTGACCTTGACCCTCCAAGCAAGCGCCGATAACCTTACAATTTTTACCTTCAACTTTGGCGTTTAGGTCACTTTTTCACAAACTGTATGCACTAAGACCTTTCAAACTTTGCTTATAGTTGTATCTTGAGTGGTACATCGCAACCTGATAAAGCAAACTTTACCATCCAAGCAAAGGGCAGATAACTTTAATTGTAACATTTACATCACTTTCTCGTGAACTAGAGTTATGAACTAGATGTTTTAAACCTAATTTATAGCTTAATCTTTGGAAGAAAACATTCTATTTTGACATAGTTGTGTCTTCGGTAGTGCATCTTTTTGTTTTGGATGCCTGGATTTCATCTATGACCTTGACTTACTTTTTGGAGCTGATGATTTTTAGCTCTATTGGCCAAAGGCCTTCATTTTTCATCCGATCTTTACCAAACTTTACCAGATTGTTAATATCAATGAAAGCTTGCACAAGCCAGATCGGACCAATAACAGCGGAGTTATGGCCCTTGATTTAGTTAAAAGTGCTATATTTTGCGTTGTTAATACAATAGGGCTTTCATTTTGCATCTGAATTTTTTTGCTTTAAATTTTTTTTACTTGATTTTTTTTTTTTTTTTTTTTTGCTTTAATGTTTAAAGTTGTTTTTTTTTGCTTTAATTTATTTATTTTTGTTTTTTTATTAATTTTCTTATTTCATTATTTTTTTTGCTTTAATTTTTGTTGGTGTTAACACCGTGTTAGCAAGAAGCATCGCTGTGCCTATTGCATTTTTTTCTGGTTCGTTGATTTTTGATGGAGTTATGGCCCCTTGACATTTTTTTTTTAATTTTTTGTCGGCGATACTCCTCTTAAACTCCTTGTTGGATTTCAATGAAACTTGGCAGGAAGCATCAGTAAGATGTCTAGTTGTGCATATCACGCTTTTGTTTCAGTTTGCTGATTGATGACGGAGTTATGGCCGGCACTTTGACATTTTTACTTTAAATTTCTTGTCGGCGCTACTCCTCCTGGGCTTGGTGTATTTCTACAAAATTTGGCAGGAAGCCTCAGTATGATGTCTAGTTGTGAAAAGCATGGTATATCAATGAAATTTTGGACAAGTTTGAAAACCAGCTAGATCTAATTATTAACGACAGGTTATGGCTCTTGATTTGTTGAAAAATGCTATATTGTATTTTCCTTTGTCAAATCTGTAGTTACTTCATTTTTTATATCTGATCTTAACCATATTTTTTAGAATGTTTTAGACTATTTGCTTTTTAGAAACATGGCTGCCAGTGGCCATCTTTGTTTACATAGAGTTATATAGTAAAAACTTGTAGCGACTACTCCTCTGAAACTACTTGGCGGATTTTCATGAAACTTTACAGGAATGTTGCTCTTGATGTCTAATAGATCCTAGCAAAATTTCAGGTCGGCCAGAAATTCAAGATGGCCGCCACAGCTAAAAATAGATTTTTAAAAAATAAGTTTGTAGCGACTACTTCTTGAAAACTATAAGTGATATTGATATGGGACTTTTTCTAAAATGATCAGCATGACATGGTGTTGATCCTAGTCAAACATTATTTTGACTCGATGTTAAACATGGCTGCCAGTGGCCATCTTTGTTTACATAGAGTTATATAGTAAACACTTGTAGCGACTACTTCTCTGGAACTACTTGACGGATGTTCATAAAACTTCACAGGAATGTTGCTCTTGATGTCTAGTTGATCATAGAAAAATTTCAGGCTGGCCGGAAATTCAAGATGGCCACCACAGCTAAAAATAGATTTAAAATAAATACATTTGTAACGACTACTTCTTGAAAACTGTAAGTGATATTGATATGGGACGTTTTCTAAAATGATCAGCATGACATGATGTTAATCCTTGTCAAAAATTGTTTTGATTCGACGTTAAACATGGCTGCCAGTGGCCATCTTTGTTTACATAGAGTTATATAGTAAAAACTTGTAGCGACTACTCCTCTGAAACTACTTGGCGGATTTTCATGAAACTTCACAGGAATGTTGCTCTTGATGTCTAATAGATCCTAGCAAAATTTCAGGTCGGCCAGAAATTCAAGATGGCCACCACAGCTAAAAATAGATTTTTAAAAAATAAGTTTGTAGCGACTACTTCTTGAAAACTATAAGTGATATTGATATGGGACGTTTTCTAAAATGATCAGCATGACATGATGTTGATTGTTGTCGAAATTTATTTCAATGCGACTTTAAACATGGCCGCTAGCGGACATCTTTGTTTACATAGATTTATATAGTAAAAACTTGTAGCGACTACTCCTCTGAAACTACTTGACGATTTTTTATGAAACTTCACAGGAATGTTGCTCTTGATGTCTAATTGATCTCAGATTTTTTTTAGGTCGGCCGGAAATTCAAGATGGCCGCCATGGCTGAAAACAGATTTTTAGCTCGACTGATCTGATCAGAGATCAGCAGAGCTTATGCCGTGGTACAGAGTCCATCGTCCGTCCGTCTGTCTGTCTGTCCGTAAACTTTTATTTGTAGCGACTACTCCTCTGAAATTACTGGATGGATATTTATGAAACTTTACAGAAATGTTGCCCATGAAGTCTAGTTGATCCTAGCAAAAATTCATGTTGATGTGAAATCCAAGATGGCCGCCAAAGCTAAAAATAGATTTTTAAAATACAAGTTTGTAGCGACTACTTCTTGAAAACTATAAGTGATATTGATATGGAACTTTTTCTAAAATGATCAGCATGACATGATGTTGATCCTTGTCAAAAATCGTTATGATTCGACGTTAAACATGGCTGCCAGCGGCCATCTTTGTTTACATAGAGTTTTATAGTAAAAACTTGTAGCGACTACTCCTCTGAAACTACTTGACGGATTTTCATGAAACTTCACAGGAATGTTACTCTTAATGTCTAATTGATCCTAGCAAAATTTCAGATCGGCCAGAAATTCAAGATGGCCGTCACAGCTAAAAATAGATTTTTAAAAAATAAGTTTGTAGCGACTACTTCTTGAAAACTATAAGTGATATTGATATGGGACTTTTTCTAAAATGATCAGCATGACATGATGGTTATCTGAGTCGAACATTATTTTGATTCGACGTTAACATGGCTGCCAATGGCCATCTTTAGTTACATAGAGGTATATAATGAACACTTGTAGCGACTACTACTCTGAAACTACTGGACGGATTTTCATTAAACTTCAAACGAATGTTGCTCTTGATGTCTAGTTGATCCTAGAAAAATTTCAGGTTGGCCGCATATTCAAGATGGCCGCCATGGCTAAATATAGATTTTCAAAATACAAGTTTGTAGCGACTACTTTTTGAAAACTATAAGTGATATTGATATGGGACTTTTTCTAAAATGATCAGCATGACATAATGTTGGTCCTTGTCAAAAATCGTTTTGATTCAATGGTAAACATGGCTGTCAGCGGCCATCTTTGTTTACATAGGGTTATATAATGAAAACTTGTAGCGACTTTTCCTCTGAAACTACTTGATGGATTTTCATGAAACTTCGCAGGAACGTTGCTCTTGATGTCTTATTGATCCTAGCAAAATTTCAGGTGGGCCGGAAATTTAAGATGGCCGCCACTGCTAAAAATAAATTTTCAAAAAACAAGTTTGTAGCGACTACTTCCTGAAATCAAAATCAATCAGTAGAGCTTCAAGGTCATTGACCTCTTGTTAATGTTTTTGATAGTGATGTACCGATTAATCGATTGTAACCGATTATCAGTTTTAATACTTAGGCATTTGATTATGATGATCGATTATGAAAGTATATAAACGACCAATGGCTAAATGTAAAATTTCACTTTGATTAATTTTAAAAATTGAAATAAACCTATGCAGGAAACAAACATGTTAAAATGAGCATGTACACAAATAAACACATTTATATTTGAATTAGAATTACTTCACTGATTAAAATAAAATTACAATGGGATTATAAACTAGACAGGAATTAATACATTCAAAAACTTGTTTTAAGTTCAAGGCCTGAAATACAGATTGACCTTAACGTTAAACTTTATGCTGACTAGCCGATTATAACCAATGATTGATCAGTTACATCCAACCAATTGTAACCAATGATCGATTGTAAATTTCAACCGATTGCACATCACTAGTTTTTGATGATTTGTTTGTTTGTATGATGTTTTACGTCATTTTCAACACATGTAAGGTTATATATGACAGTTGATTTTTTTGTGGTGAAGGCAGCTAGATCACCCACTTTTTTTTGGGTAGAACTATGCACCACCCGCCATCCTTAAGAGAGTTTTTGATGAAAAAATACTCGTAATTACGCAGATGCGCGTCTTATCTGGACTAGGCTAGCGCTAGGAATTTAAAGCTTTTAGCCCTAAAAATTTCTTTAGCCAGATTAGAATTTCTTTAGCCAGACTTTTGCCGAGATATTTTGTAACTTTAATTAAAACCTCGCGTTTGCGTACACATCAAAAGTAAGTTATAAGAGTATGCTTTAAACAAACAGTGTCACACTTCGTGCACTTGTTGCTTTGATCAGCTATTATGGCCATAAGAGGGCGCCACATTATTTGATATTTACCCGGCTCAATAACGCAATTAAATATATGGATAATATTGTGTGCGTGAGGTGGGGACACAAACTAGTTGATTGACAGCGAGAGGCGGAACAGTGGGCGACATCTATCGCATATAATTTGACAACGGTTTTCAATAAACACTGCGATAATTATTTATCTGTCCAAATTGATTGTCGCTAATTCTTTAACAACACCAAGCGGGATATTGGCTTAAAAACTGTCAAAGACGTCGTTTACTAGAATTCGGGATTTTCCAAGATTTTTTAGACAAAATCGGTCGAAACTATGTGTAACCGAGTACAGGTATATGGTGAAATATTGATTCCTAACCGTATGTCCTCGATAGCTCAGTGGTTAGAGCCCTGGTACGGTAAACCAGACCCTGGGTACGAGTCCCGGTTGAGGAATGATTTTTTCACCACCTGATACAGGGTTCCGGAAATACGGTTGCCCGACGCCCCTGTCAGCATGAAATAGTATGAAAATAAGTCCGACAGCCGGCCTGGAGTTAACTCCATTAGGGACAAATTTCAATCTGGTGGGGGTGTATATAACCGGGTACAGGTATATGGTGAAATATCGATTCCTAACCGTATGTCCTCGATAGCTCAGTGGTTAGAGCGCTGGTACGGTAAACCAGAGACCCTGGGTTTGAGTCCTGGTTGAGGAATGATTTTTTCACCACCTGATACAGGGTTCCGGAAATACGGTTGCCAGACGCCCCGGGCAAGTGGATTTTGGGTGCGGCAAGTGACCTTCGCAAATCTGGTTGCCCGCCACTTGCCCAGCGGACATTTCCATTCCAGAACAAATCAAGTGGCAAACAGCCATATTAGAATTTCATTTTGAAAACTGCCCGCTGTTTTTCGCAGCTAGCGATTGTTAATAAGAACAAACAACTTTCGGTACAATCAACAATCTCGCCCCAGGCAGCTTAATTTGTGGCATTATTTCAATAAACAACTAATTAACCCACACGCGCATTTCACACTTATCCTGACACGACCGTCAGACGTGTGTCCATCGGCCAATGAAATCACGTCAATTATGTCCGTGACCTTCCAACCATAAACATAGCTACTTTCAGAAATCGTTTCCAAATAATCTCTGAACGTCATTTGGACCTTCCACCAATCAAATCAGAAAACTCTTTCTTAATTTGCAAATTTAATGTGTCAAAATAATAATTGACAGACCCACGTGACGTTATGTTTTTGTTTAGATAATTTTGCCGAAGATTTTTTCATAACGAAAATACATTTCTTTTACTCGAAGCACTAGTTTATCAATGCGCTTTTATGAGGTATTTGGTGTATTTCATTGATATAGTCTGTAATTAAACGTATATGGAAGTGCATACTACACAATAACTTAGCGATATGCGCATGTTATGGGTTTTCGCGATTTCAGAACAGTCACCTTTTTCTCAAGTTCTGAACTTTCGCTGTTACTGCTACTACTTCTTAAACAATTCCTAGGGAACCCTAGTAAAGGAACCCCTACTCATGCCTCTTACTTGCATCTAATTCCCTTTAGTTAAAATACAAAGCCATGGGAACGTTACCATGGTTGCAGAAATTGGGGGCCAAGTGAATATTTTTAATAACGTTTTTGTCTTGTTTCTTTGCTTGTCGCACATTTAAAGGAATACAATAGCTTCTTCTTTTTCTGTAAACTGGGTAATTGTACACACTGTGACATTAAAAGTTCCATACACTAGGCTAGCTGCCAATCATTTTTTTTGGATGGTCATCAAAAATTATGGGGTTGTGTGTGTGGTGATTGGTGGGGCGGGAGGGCAGAATAAAATGAGTTTGTATACTGTCTCATCATTTTATGATTTAAGTAACACAAATATGTAATAGACACAAAAGAAGAAAATGAAACCATTTTATTTTTTATATGAATAAATACAATGTATTAACTAAACTAATTCATGAAATACATTCTCCCTTCCTTTTCTAAGTATAATGGTCCAAATTATGCGGCGGTCCGTCCCGTTTAACACGAATAATGGTACAGCGCCAATTTTTGGGTCAATTAATGTGGGGCAAGTGACATTATGAGCAGCCAAAGTCTGGTGCATTTGCTATGTATTTCTAAAGATTTTCATTCGACAGTTCGGGTTTCGTTTTGCCTATATGGTGATTTGGCGAATGGTTAACGCCAGCCTAGGTGGAGTACTGCCAATATGTGATTTTTAGAACTCACTGTTAACTGAATTAAAATTCCCTTTACATTTACATGTGACTTGCTACAATCTGACTCACTTGTCCTAGATAATCGGAGATTCTAAATGTGGATTGGATTGATTGAATTGGATTTTATAGTCGCACCAACAGCTAAGGTCATACGGCAACTTTCCAGCTTCCATTGGTGGAGGAAGACCCCAGGTGCCCCTCCGGGCAATTTTCGTGCACGGGCGGGCACCTGGGTAGAACCACCGACGTTCCGCAAGCCAGCTGGATAGCTTCCTCACATAAAGATTCCTAGGCCCCTGAGGGATCGAACCTACAGCGGTGAGGGGCAAGTGATTTCAAGTCAGAGACGTTAACCACTTGGCCACGGACGCCCCGTTCTAAATGTGGAGCTCTGACAACAGACTGAATGAAAGTTGGTTGAGAGAGAGGGCAGGGGATTTCATTCCTGTCAAGCTTTGATGTAATTTTTTATATGTGAAAAGAGTCTAACTAATTGTGTCATTACGCATCGATAGTTAAAAAAAAAACATCCTCACTTTTTGAAGGACGTTTCCTGAAGGCAATTTTTTACAACGGATTATTCTAAATGTATATATGTTATAAAATACAACACCTACCATTCTGGGGTTTTACTATCATAAACACCGTCGCCACCGTTCAACTTCAACGCATCAAGTTCTAACGTCATGAACTTGATTAATGTTTGAATGTTCCTGGCAAAACTTCATCAGAAATCCTCAAAAGTACTTTTCCTGGAAACTTCGTCTCAACTAAGTAATGCATCATCCATTGACCCAACTCTCTAGCAGAAATTTTAACACATCCAATAATTGTTCTGGCCATGTTATTAACTCCAGTTTATTTGATTTCTGAATGAAAATCCCGAACAAAAGAATGGCCGCCATGTTCTTCTTCTTTCATTTATGTCGATTTATACGCATGATGCGGTTATATGTATCATATAAGGGATACAATTATTTTGCTTAAAAACTGTCATATACTATTTATACATGACCAGTGTTGTGTAATAACATCAATTCGTTAATAAATCGACACATGTAAAGCATATTTCTTGTCAGGGAGCAAAAGAAAACAGTAATCACGACGGGACTATTTACGCGGAAGCAGCATCACAACATACCCGGCCATACCCGCGACTTATGACTAAAACCACTGGTCAGACCGGGTAGGATAATTAATAGGTCGCAAACGTAATAGGGAGCTTTTTCACATAAAAAAGTCAAGGAAAGAATAAGAGTGATACTCGTTGAGTTATCTTTTACTGGTTTACGGGGTGTTACTTGACGTTACTTGGCATATCTTTAATTTGATTTGTTTTATGCAATTTTTCTTCTTCTGTCCAGCATTTTGAAGTTATATTGATTTTATTATGCAATGGTAAAACTGTTCTATTTCCAGAGCTCAAGCAACAAGTGTCTTGTTCCATTGACACCATCACTTATTTAGCATGAGGCATCTTGAAGACTTTTCCAGGACTCGAAGACTTTTGCAGGACCCGTTACTGTGTTTGTTACTGTGTTCGACATAGATGGACCAGCAAAGCCTACAGCATTTGGTAAGTGATTTTTAGAAATGTACCTTGCTTTGTTGATCATTTATTGAACATCTCAATCAGTGAGCATTATCTCTACTAAGAGTCGTAAAATATGTTTGATTTTTAAGAGGTGGTTTCACCCAGTCCCTCCCCTACAAAAATAACGAGCTTATATTTTAGATATTTAACGAGCTCGCCACGAGCTAGTTACGACCTCGTAACAAGCACGGATTTGGAACGATTACGAGCACGTGACGAGCTCGTCACAAGCATTTCACGAGCTCCATACTATGTTAGCCACAAGCTTGTATGTGCACGCTGAGCTCATGACGAGCTCGTCACAAGCATTTCACGAGCTCCATACTATGTTAGCCACAAGCATGTATGTGCACGCTGAGCTCGTGACGAGCACGCGCGAGCTCGTGACAAGCATGCGCGAGCTCGCTGCGGGCTTTGCCATGAGCTCGTCGCGAGCTTGTGACAAGCACGTCGCAGGCTTTGCCAGAAGCTTGTCGCGAGCTCATCGCGGGCTTTGCCAGGAGCTCGTCGCGAACTCATGGCGAACTCGCCGCGAACTACCTATTGGAATTTTGCAAGCATTTAATTGTATATATAGATGCTACCATATAGGTAGTATGGGATATGCCTGCATTAGGTAAGACTATTATTGCAACGATTATAGGACCATTGGATATTGCTAGGATTTCCTAGGAATTCCAAGTTCTCTACAAAAACATAAAGCAGAAACAATATAAGATCGCTTTGGACTTGCATTGCTGGTGACAATGATAATAAAATATTCATATTTTTTATTTATTTTTTAATAAAATAAATTTTACAGCAACCTATTTGACACTGGCTTATACAAAGTATTCTTGATATGTTGTGTTTAAACTAAATTATTCTTTTAGAAAAAAATATATTTAAAATTAATCAGATGTTCTTACAGGTTGAATTTGCATCATCTCAACATCTGCCCAATAACATAAATATGATCGATAATAAGCTTAAACCATTTTACAATCATTAGAATAAAAAACACTACAAAATAATGTACTTATAGTGCATATAACCATATGAAAGAATCATAAATCTTGGTTCCCGGTAATGTGTTCATCCTGTGTTTCTTGGTTCATGCTAAGGTCTGACATATTCTGAAAGAAAATACAGAGATCATATTCCTATTTACCATATACTTTAAGATTAAAAATAAAAGGCAAGTCTAGAATTTAAAGGTGGATAAAATATGACAATTAGCCAAGTGTGCAATTCTAGCCTAAATGTAATGTGGCCAATCTACTTTTTCAACATATTTTTTAAAAAGGAGAGCAGAATTATCAGATAAGACTAATAAGTTGCTCTTATTATTGATTTCAATTTGGAACAGTAAACTAGTTATCAGAGAATAAGTAGCTTAATGTCTACTGCAATTCCGAAATGTATACACTCTTAGTCTAACCAAAGATACATGGGAAACTTACTTTTACATGCTAAATATGGAACATGTTTCCTCCAAGACTTCATCTCCTGGTTTGTCTGGTACCAGCCCCTCATGGCCCCTAATGAAAGCAGTCTCTTTCAGTTCTAAAATAGTATTTTTAAGTTTATTACAAGTGAATTTAAATCACTGTCATGTGAAAACATATACAAGTCATGTTTAAGAACAATTAAGTCATATTTATGAGTTGTTTATATCATCTGTTTAAAAGAGGTTTGGATAAATCTCTTCTTCACCATGGCTGTTTCATAACAGCGGAAATAGGCCAAATGATTATAGGAATATGTAGACATCTGCTTCAGCAGCTTTTAAAATAGTCAAACTTTCCAAAATATAATAAACAATTAGTGTAAGCTTTCTACTTTCAAATAAATATGAAATTAATTCACTGGCAATCCGAGACATTTCACAATCTGTTATGAACATTACTTGTATTGATAATTTGAAGTAGATTAGTACATACCTGACTGTAAACATCACATTTCATTCTACTCAGTACTGTAGTCAAGCTTCTGTCTTATTTATTATCCTTCAGTAAAATATAGCCAGTCACTTGTATCCAACAGAATCAAGAGTTTCAGTACAAATGATTTCACAATTTAGTACTTCATTAAATAAGATAATAAACAAATACATGTGCCCAACATAGAAATATTCAAAATGGCCAGTATTTTGTTTAACCAATCAACTCTCTTCAGATCAGGGGTAACATTAAGGTTAATTTAGAGTATATTATGCTAAATGTACCACTAATGTATGGCCAATAGATGGACATAATCCTCTTATCACCTCACATCTGGCAATGATTCTCTTAGCAGCAGCAACAACATGAGTAGTAGTAGAGCACCAGTAGTATTAGTAACAGCAGTAGTAGTACATATAGTGCATGTAGTAGTAACAGCAGTAGCAGCGGCAGCATCAACAGCAGCAGTACTAGTAGAAGTAGGAATATAGTGTAGAGCAGCAACAGTAGTAGGAGTAATAGCAGTAGTGGTACAAGTAGTGCATGTAGTATTAACACCAGTAGCAGCAGCAACAACAGCAGTAGTAGTAGCAGAAGTAGTACATGTAGTAGTAACAGCAGTAGCAGCAGTAGCAGCAGCAACAACATGAGTAGTAGTAGAGCAGCAGTAGTAGTAGTAACAGCAGTAGTAGTAGAAATAGTGCATGTAGTAGTAACAGCAGTAGCAGCAGCAGCATCAACAGCAGCAGTACTAGTAGAAGTAGGAATATAGAGTAGAGCAGCAACAGCAGCAGTAGTAACAGCAATAGTAGTAGAAGTGGTGTATGTAGTAGTAACAACAGTAGCAGCAGCAACAACATCAGTACTAATAGAAGTAGGAATAGTAGAGCAGCAACAGTAGCAGTAGAAACAGCAGTAGTGGTAGATGTAATGCATGTAATAGTAACACCAGTAGCAGCAGCAACAGTAGCAGTAGTAGTAGATATATTAGAAGTAGAGCAGCAGCAGTAGTAGTAGTAGTAGTAGTAAAGCAGTAGTAGTAGAAGTAGTGCATGTAGTAGTAACAGCAGTAGCAACAACAGCAGCAGTGATGGACAGTAGTAGTATAGCAGCAGTAGTAGTAGTAATAGTAACAGCAATAGTTGTAGAAGTAGTTCATGTAGTAGTAACAGCAGTATCAGCAGCAACTACAGCAGTAGTAGAAGTAGTAGTAGTAGAGCAGCAGCAGCAGCAGCAGCAGCAGCAGCAGCAGTAGTAGTAACAGAAGTAGTAGTAGAAGTAGTACATGTAGTAGTAATAGCAGTATCAGCAGCAACTAAATTGGTAGTAGTAGTAGTAGAGCAGCAATAGCAGTAGTAGTAGTAGAAGTAGCATTTGTAGTAGTAACAGCAGTAGCAGCAGCAACAACAGCAGTAGTAGTAGTAGAGCAACAGTAGTAGTAGTAACAGCATTAGTAGTAGAAGTAGTACATGTAGTATATATAGTAACAGCAGCAGCAGCAGCAGTTTCTATTGTTGTTGTAGTAGAAGTAGTAGTAGTAGTGGTAGTAGTTGTAGCAGCAGCAGTAGAAGTAGTAAATAAGTCCAAAGTATACCAATCCTTTTCCAGTTGTGAAAACCTTGGAAAACATTGGACTTTTTTTTTCTGGTCAAGAATTTAAGTCTAAGCTTTTCCAAGCTTGTCCGAAGTATGCTGATGGACAGAGAGTAGAAGTCCAAAGAAATTCAATGTTTATGCACAGGGAAAAACATTGGATTTTGATGGATTTCAAATCCAATGTTTTCCAAACTTTCTCCAATAAACAATCTTGAGAATTCCATGGAATTTCTAGGAGTTTTCATTCCAAGGAAATCCAATGTTTTTCCAAAAGAGAAAACATTGAGCTTCCTTGGAATTCTAAAGAATTCTTAAGAATGAAAAAATGCTTGGATTTATTTCTGCAGGGGGAAGTATTACTTTCCCGGTGCAATTATATAACAATTATATTAATAATTATTATTTATACGTATTTATATATAAATATTAACCCTTAATTATATAAACACATGATCTTAAATTTGTGCTTGTTGGCTTATAGCAGCGAGCTCGTCACGAGCTCGTAAAAGCAACTAGCTTGCACGAGCTTGCACGATCTTCCCTTCAGATAAAATGAGGTAAAAATTTATACGATCTCCTGCGAGCACGCGACGAGCACCATGTCTGTAAATAAGATCGCAAGTAGCATGTTACATGCTCGTACGAGCTCGCGACGAGCTCGTGAAAAGATCACATTTTCATAAGGGAAGCAAGCAATTAATCAAGTAAACAAACAAACAAACAAACAGGTAGGCAGGCGACAACTATATTGTTTTATTCCATTTGACATAGAATTTGACTGCATTGTTGAAAATCACACCGCGACTAAATGTTGAAAAGCAAAAAGTCTAGCACACCAGTCTGTCTGTCTGTGTCTCTTGGTTGTAAAAAATGCTTTATTAAACTGTAATTTGAAAATACATTGACACAAAGAAGAGTAGGAACTTGAAACATATTTTGTTTGTACCTTATTACTATTTAAAGTCAAATTATACTCAAAAACAGTGTTTTCTAATGCTGGTGGGGGTAAAAAAAAGCAGTCAGATTTGCATATAAACAGGATTATGTTCAAAATAAGGGGCAGATAGTGTATAATATGACACATGGAACTATGCAATTACCTCAGTAAAATATTTGGCATAAAATATTTGACGAACTGAGGAAATCATAAAATATTGTAATCTTTTTCGTAAAACGGGTTTTGGCTCGACAGAAAAATTGTGGTAAATTGAAAATAAAAGAAAACATGCACAATTGTGTACACTCCAAGCTTTCATTTTTAGCTCCACTGTTCGAAGAATAAGAGAGCTTATGTAATCACGTCGGCGTCGGCGTCCCACATCAAGGTTTGCGTGTAAGCTGTGTTTACAAGTCTATATCTCTTACATTTCTTATCCTACCACAACCAAATTTGTTCATGGGCTTCCTTGTAGCATTATCTTATGGGCTGCATAAGCAATTTTGGTTCCTGTAACCCATGGGCTCCCATGGAATGCAAATTATGATAGCCCATAAAATGTGTCCCATTTCACATCAAAATTTGCGTGTAAGCTGTGTTTACAAGTCTATATCTCTTACAATTCTTACCCTAGCACAACCCAATTTCGCCATGGGCTTCCTTATAGCATTATGTTAAGGGCTGCATAAGCAATTTTGCTTCCTGTAACCCATGAAACCCAAATTACAAGTCTATATCTCTTACAATTCTTACCCTAGCACAACCAAATTTGGCCATTAGCTTCCTTATAGCATTATCTTAAGGGCTGCTTAAGTAATGTTGGTTCCTGTAACCCCTATCTCCCATGGAACCCAAATTATGATAGCCCTTAAAATGTGTCTGTTTCACATCAAATTTTGTGTGTAAGCTGTGTTTACAGGTCTATATCTCTTACTGCCGGGGGCCCCGTTTGGTCACGGGGCAAAGAATACGGCCACTGCAGATCCCTTTGGAGGGGTAGGCAGAGGGGTAGAATCCCCCCAAATTCATGTTCATTTTATCATTTTTTGTTCATGTTCATTAAAGGTCTTCATCATGATCCCTGCATTGTTTCAGGTGGTATCTCGCTCACAACAAAAGAGCAGTGGCAGAAAAACAATAACGTGGCTCCAGCGTAAATGGAGTTTCTACGATAGAACTTGCAGCAACTCTGCAGTTCAGGGCGAGAAGGTTCTAGGCCCATTTTCCATATTTTATCTCGATGTACATGGAAGATGAGCCTGGCATGTTCATGCCTGATAGGCGCCATATAACCTTTTCATGTGTTGGTGCGCCTTAAAACCCCAATTCAATTCAATTCAATTGTCCTAGCTGAACCTAATTTTGGAATTGGTTTCCTTATAGTATGTTGTAAAGGGTTGGGTAAGTAATTTTGTCTTCTGCAAATTCTGGGCTCCCATGGAACCCAAAATGTGATGGGCAATAAAAGCAGATCTAGTTTTGCAAAATTTCAGATCTGCCAGAAATTCAAGATGGCCGTCACAGCTAAAAATAGATTTTTAAAAAATAAGTTTGTAGCGACTACTTCTTGAAAACTATAAGTGATATTGATATGGGACTTTTTCTAAAATGATCAGCATGGCATGATGTTGATCCGAGTCGAACATTATTTTGATTCGACGTTAAACATTGCTGCCAGTGGCCATCTTTGTTTACATAAGAGTTATATAGTAAAAACTTGTAGCGACTTCTCCTCTGAAACTACTTGACGGATGTTCATGAAACTTCACAGGAATGTTGCTCTTGATGTCTAGTAGATCCTAGAAAAATTTCAGGCTTGCCAGAAATTTAAGATGGCCGCCACAGCTAAAAATAGATTTAAAATAAATAAGTTTGTAGCGACTACTTCTTGAAAACTATTAGAGATATTGATATGGGACTTTTTCTAAAATGATCAGTATGACATGATGTTGGTCCTTGTCAAAAATAGTTTTGATTCAACATTAAACATGGCTGCCAGCGGCCATCTTTGTTTACATAGAGTTATATAATGAAAACTTGTAGCGACTACTCCTCTGAAACTACTAGACGGATTTTCATGAAACTTCACAGGAATGTTGCTCTTGATGTATAATTGATCCTAGCAAAATTTCAGGTTGGCCGGAAATTCAAGATGACCGCCACGGCTAAAAATAGATTTTTAAAAAATAAGTTTGTAGCGACTACTTCTTGAAAACTATTAGAGATATTGATATGGGACTTTTTCTAAAATGATCAGCATGACATGATGGTTATCCGAGTCGAACATTATTTTGATTCGACGTTAAACATGGCTGCCAGTGGCCATCTTTGTTTACATAGAGTTATATAGTAAAAACTTGTAGCGACTACTTCTCTGAAACTACTTGACGGATGTTCATGAAACTTCACAGGAATGTTGCTCTTGATGTCTAGTTGATCCTAGAAATATTTCAGGCTTGCCAGAAATTCAAGATGGCCACCACAGCTAAAAAAAGAATTTTTAAAAAATAAATTTGTAGCGACTACTTCTTGAAAACTATAAGAGATATTGATATGGGACTTTTTCTAAAATGATCAGCATGACATGATGGTTATCCGAGTCGAACATTATTTTGATTCGACGTTAAACATGGCTGCCAGTGGCCATCTTTGTTTACATAGAGTTATATTATAAAAACTTGTAGCGACTACTCCTCTGAAACTACTTGATGGATTTTCATGAAACTTCACAGGAATGTTGCTCTTGATGTCTAATTGATTCTAGCAAAATTTCAGATCTGCCAGAAATTTTAGATGGCCGCCACAGCTAAAAATAGATTTTTAAAAAATAAGTTTGTAGCGACTACTTCTTGAAAACTATAAGTGATATTGATATGGGACTTTTTCTAAAATGATCAGCATGACATGATGTTGATCCGAGTCGAACATTATTTTGATTCGACGTTAAACATGGCTGCCAGTGGCCATCTTTGTTTACATAGAGTTATATAGTAAAAACTTGTAGCGACTACTTCTCTGAAACTACTTGACGGATGTTCATGAAACTTCACAGGAATGTTGCTCTTGATGTCTAGTTGATCCTAGAAATATTTCAGGCTTGCCAGAAATTCAAGATGGCCACCACAGCTAAAAAAAGAATTTTTAAAAAATAAATTTGTAGCGACTACTACTTGAAAACTATAAGAGATATTGATATGGGACTTTTTCTAAAATGATCAGCATGACATGATGTTGATCCGAGTCGAACATTATTTTGATTCGACGTTAAACATGGCTGCCAGTGGCCATCTTTGTTTACATAGAGTTATATAATGAAAAAATTGTAGCGACTACTCCTCTGAAACTACTAGACGGATTTTCATGAAACTTCACAGGAATGTTGCTCTTGATGTATAATTGATCCTAGCAAAATTTCAGGTTTGCCGGATATTCAAGATGACCGCCCAGGCTAAAAATAGATTTTTAGCTCTACTGATCAGAGATCAGCAGAGCTTTTGCCGTGGTGCGGCGTCCGTCGTCCGTCTGTCCGTCTGTCTGTCCGTAAACTGTTTTTTGTAGCGACTTCTCCTCTGAAACTACTGAATGGATTTTCATGAAACTTTACAGAAATGTTGCCCATGAAGTCTAGTTGATCCTACCAAAAATTCATGTTGATGTGAAATCCAAGATGGCCACCAGATCTAAAAATAGGTTTTTAAAAAACAAGTTTGTAGCGACTTCTTCATGAAAACTATAAGTGATATTGATATGGGACTTTTTCTAAAATGATCAGCATGACATGATGTTGGTCCTTGTTGAAAATCGTTTTGATTCGACGTTAAACATGGCTGCCAGTGGCCATCTTTGTTTACATAGAGTTATATAATGAAAACTTGTAGCAACTACTTCTCTGAAACTACTTGACGGATTTTCATGAAACTTCACAGGAATGTTGCTCTTGATGTCTAATTGATCCTAGCAAAATTTCAGGTCGGCCAGAAATTCAAGATGGCCGTCACGGCTAAAAATAAATTTTCAAAATACAAGTTTGTAGCGACTACTTCTTGAAAACTATAAGTGATATTGATATGGGACTTTTTCTAAAATGATCAGCATGACATGATGTTGGTCCTTGTCAAAAATCGTTTTGATTCGACGTTAAACATGGCTGTCAGTGGTCATCTTTGTTTACATAGAGTTATATAGTAAAAACTTGTAGCGACTACTCCTCTGAAACTACTTGGCGGATTTTCATGAAACTTTACAAGAATGTTGCTCTTGATGTCTAATTGATTCTAGCAAAATTTCAGATCTGCCAGAAATTCAAGATGGCCGTCACAGCTAAAAATAGATTTTTAAAAAATAAGTTTGTAGCGACTACTTCTTGAAAACTATAAGTGATATTGATATGGGACTTTTTCTAAAATGATCAGCATGATATGATGTTGATCCGAGTCGAACATTATTTTGATTCGACGTTAAACATGGCTGCCAGAGGCCATCTTTGTTTACAAACAGTTATATAGTAAAAACTTGTAGCGACTACTCCTTTGAAACTACTTGACAGATTTTCATGAAACTTTACAGGAATATTGCTCTTAATGTCTTATTGATCCTAGCAAAATTTCAGATCGGCCAGAAATTCAAGATGGCCGCCACAGCTAAAAATAGATTTTTAAAAAAGAAGTTTGTAGCGACTACGTCTTGAAAACTATAAGTGATATTGATATGGGACTTTTTGTAAAATGATCAGCATGACATGATGGTTATAAGAGTCAAACATTATTTTGATTCGACGTTAAACATGGCTGCCAGTGGCCATCTTTGTTTACATAGAGTTATATGATGAAAACTTGTAGCGACTACTCCTCTGAAACTATTTGACGGATTTTTATGAAACTTCACAGGAATGTTGCTCTTGATGTCTAATTGATCCTAGCAAAATTTCAGGTTGCCCGGAAATTCAAGATGGCTGCCATGGCTAAAAATAGATTTTCAAAATACAAGTTTGTAGCGACTACTACTTGAAAACTATAAGAGATATTGATATGGGACTTTTTCAAAAATGATCAGCATGACATGATGGTTATCCGAGTCGAACATTTTTTTGATTCGACGTTCAATATGGCTGCCAGTGGCCATCTTTGTTTACATAAAGTTATATAGTAAAAACTTGTAGCGACTACTCCTCTGAAACTACTTGACGGATGTTCATGAAACTTCACAGGAATGTTGCTCTTGATGTCTAGTTGATCCTAGAAAAATTTCAGGCTTGCCAGAAATTCAAGATGGCCGCCACAGCTAAAAATAGATTTAAAATAAATAAGTTTGTAGCGACTACTTCTTGAAAACTATAAGAGATATTGATATGGGACTTTTTCTAAAATGATCAGTATGACATGATGTTGGTCCTTGTCAAAATAGTTTTGATTGAACGTTAAACATGGCTGCCAGCGGCCATCTTTGTTTACATAGAGTTATATAATGAAACCTTGTAGCGACTACTCCTCTGAAACTACTAGACGGATTTTCATGAAACTTCACAGGAATGTTGCTCTTGATGTATAATTGATCCTAGCAAAATTTCAGGTTGGCCGGAAATTCAAGATGACCGCCACGGCTAAAAAAAGAATTTTTAAAAAATAAATTTGTAGCGACTACTTCTTGAAAACTATAAGAGATATTGATATGGGACTTTTTCTAAAATGATCAGCATGACATGACGGTTATCCGAGTCGAACATTATTTTGATTCGACGTTAAACATGGCTGCCAGTGGCCATCTTTGTTTACATAGAGTTATATTATAAAAACTTGTAGCGACTACTCCTCTGAAACTTCTTGATGGATTTTCATGAAACTTCACAGGAATGTTGCTCTTGATGTCTGTTTGATCCTAGCAAAATTTCAGGTAGGCCATAAATTCAAGATGGCCGCCACATCTAAAAATAGATTAAAAAAAAATAAGTGTAGCGACTACTTCTTCAAAACTATAAGTGCTATTGATATGGGACTTTTTCTGAAATGATCAGTATGACATGATGTTGATCCTTGTCAAAAATTATTTTGATTTGACATTAAACATGGCCGCCAGTGGCCATCTTTGTTTACATAGAGTTATATAATGAAAACTTGTAGCGACTACTCCTATGAAACTACTTGATGGATTTTCATGAAACTTCACAGGAATGTTGACCTAGCTATCAAACATCTATCAGTAGAGCTTCAAGGTCATTGACCTCTTGTTTTTTACATATATCTGTGTTGTTTTGGTAAATTCTTACACATAGCTTCTTACACATATATGTTGCCCCTTCCAGCCCACTCCCTGCCTCTTCACCCCCACCCCCCCACCCCACACTCGAAATTTCGATTTTTTTATATCTATTTTCTTTTACATATTTGTGTTTTGTTTTTGTCAATTCTTACACTCCTGTTTGTAAGGAGCACAAAAGAAGAAGTGGTAAAGGAAGGTCATTAAAGACACTTCCCCGTTATGTGTATAACAATCTTTATGATGGTCTCCATGCTGTGTCTTTAACAAAAAAACATTGGTTTCAGCAACTGATTTATTCATTTCGAGCTGAAATTCGATACACATCTCTCGAAATAAATTTGATATCGTCAACCTCCCACTCTATCGAATATGAAGAAATAGCCAGCAGCGAAAGTGACAGCGACTGGCTGTTTGATACTTACAAAAAATGTACTGCTACTTCCATTCAGGATTCCAGTGTTGATGCAGACACTCGTGGAAACGTAGAAAATAAGGATCAGGTGTTAACACGATGTAGTCATCATTTCTATATATGCTTACAGTAAATATAATCTAGTTGGTGGTATGTGATCGCTAACGGTGACTGTTTACTGTAATTGTTGCATATATATAAAATATCACTTTTCCTGTTGTTATCTGTAGCTTATTTCAGTTTCAAGTTACATTAAGATTACCATTTTCAGTCTATAATTATTAATCCCTTTTTCTTTACATTAACAGAATGGATCATCGTACATCTGAGTACGATTATGATCCTACTATGAATATAACCTGTAGTGACAATACCTTGGGTTTGACATTTTCTGCCATGTCCGACGATACTTTCGCTGAGCATAATATAATTATGCAAAATAAAAAAAACACCCTTCCCCTGCCATTGCTTTGCATGATCATGACTACACACAGGCTATGTCACATCTTACCCATGCCAATGTTTTTGCTGAGCATGGTTATTCGAAGAAACATCCTTCCCATGACATTGCTTTGCATGATCATGACTACACACAGGCTATGTCACATCTTACCCATGCCAATGCTTTTGCTGAGCATAATTATTCGAAGAAGCATCCTTCCCATGACATTGCTTTGCATGATCATGATTACACACAGGCTGTATTGCATAATTATGTAAATGATGCAACACATTCTGACACGCCCATTTCTGACTCTGAGCAAAATACTTTCGGTGAATATGATTGCACAAATGTTACAATGCATTCTGATACCACCAATGCTTTGGATGGTAATAATAATGCACAATTTTGAAAAAAATGGTGCACCACCTCTGCTGTTGATATGCATATTACATTTGCAAATGATGGAGTTATTGTAACCAACGATAATCATGCATTCAGTCAACCTGCCTTGGATGCCTGTTCCGATACGTCAATTTTGACATATTCTGACACTGCAAATGCGCCACCTAACGATGTTAATTCATCTTCTCAAAAAATGTCCCGAAGTACACGTATTCCCCTATCACATGGCAATGTTTCTGCACAAATATGCCACTGCTCTCCTGTTGAAGCTGCAAAGTACTTCCATATTGCAGAAACTATTTTGCCTCCTTTTAAACAGTTATCGATGGATGTTACATGCGCATGTACTGCCTTTGATGACGTTTTACGTAGCTGCGACCGATATTGACAAAATTTAATTGGGGATGGAAATTGCTATTTTCAACGATCCAGTCTCAGAAGAAATTGTCGGTAGTAGCCGTTCTATCCCTACTGAAGCAGTACTTAACAATACCAATACAGGTCGTAAACTAAAATCGGATGTCAAAGTCAACAGTGATAAGCCAGGTGCTAAATTCCTCACTGCCATACAAGAGGGTCCATGCAACAAAATATTATGTCAGTCATGTCAGAAGTTATACTACTCATCTAGTATTAAACGTTATGAAATGAAGGAACAGTGGATACCTTTGTGGCAAGACTTAGTGAATCTTGAGCAATCTAGTATTGTTCTGTGTGCAAGGTGCTATACGTCTTTCAAACAAAATAAACTACCCCCTTTGTGCATTTTAAATCGGCTACAAGTTTCAAAAATTCCGGAAGAGTTACAAAACCTGAATGTGGCTGAACAAAAAATGATTTTTTTAGCACATGTATATATGAAAGTAATAATTCTTTCAGATGGGCAAAAAGCTATGGATGGTCAAGTTATAAAATTTCCGTATGATGTACAGGAGCAGGTAGACCAGTTTTCACACCATGGTTTGGTACTTGTGAGAATTGATAGTCAAAAGGAAGGTACCATCCCAAAAGAGTTCATAGTAGATACAGATAAAATACTGACAGCTCTTACTTGGCTCAAGTCCCACAATATTATCTACTCTAAGATCACCATTCCTACATTTTCTACAAAACAAAGTATACCTCGAGTGATCACCATTTCTTCTGATGCACAGGATTTGAGTGACATACAACTGGTACCAATGATGGTTGGCAGCCAGAATGCTCTGTTATACAAGAAGATCCTGTTTTACCAAAGATAGATTACAGTAAATTTGTTGACGACCGCCACATTCCAGTTCATACTATCCAGTGCAACACAAATACTCCGTTAAACATGTTTTCTGACTCTTATCTGGAAGAAATGGCATTTCCCTCCTTATTTCCTGACGATAAAAATGGCCTCCGAACGCCGAGAACATTGCGATTGACTGTTTTGCAATATTTCCAATCAAAGCTACTGTCCTGTGATAATCGTTGGCAGTCCAATTTCCCATATTTGTTTTGGGCTACTAATCTCATTGAAAAAGAGAAGTTGTCTGAAGGCATCAACATAGCCGCTAGAATTTGCAGCTCAAAAACAAACAAAAGACTCAGAGGTCTTACTGCGGGCAATGTTGAGACTTTTCAGGAAAATCCCGATTACCCAGAGCACTTCTTTGGCTTTATGAAATGTGTAAGAGGCTCTGCTGCTTATTGGAATGCTGCAAAGTTAGATTTGTTAGCATTAATCAAAACTAAAGGTCCAATGACCTTCTTTCTTACACTTTCTGCAAATGACATGAACTGGGATGACCTGATGTCTGTACTGCTGCAACAAACAGGACAGCCAAATTCACCTCATGATGTCGCTAAATTAAAAAAGCAACAAAAGACAGCACTCATGATAGCCAATCCAATCACAACTGCAAGACACTTTTGCAGAAGAGTTCATCATCTCATCCACTCGTATATATTGTCCGATGAACGTCCAATAGGTGAAATCACAGATTATTTTTGGCGGATCAAGTTCCAGATGCGTGGCTCTCCTCATTTACATTCACTGTGGTGGGTACAAGATGCTCCAAATCTTGATACAGAACAGGGAAGGGTTGATGCCCCAGCTTTCATTGACAAGTACATCTCAACTGAAATCTCTCAGGATGACTCATTCATGATAAAAAGAGTGGAAGCACTTTAGCGACATAAACACACTCATACCTGCCATATATATGAGAAACAAAACCAAACATGTAGATTTGGATTCCCACAGAAGGTATCTCCAAAGACAGTATTGAAAGATATTGTTGAAATGAAAAACAGTTCTCACTGTTATACCATCAAACGTGCTCCAGGTGCAGAAAATGTTAATGCTTACAATAAAAACATCTTGCGTGTCTGGAATGCTAACATGGATATACAGCTTGTAGGCAGTGCCCATGGAGCAGCCAAGTATGTTTGTTCATACATATGTAAGGCTGAAAGTGAAGAGGTTAGAAAATCCCTAAGAGAAGCTGTGTCTAACTTACCACCTGATACTTCTACAAAAAAACACCTCAACACTATTGGAAATGTTTTTCTAACTCATAGACAATTAAGTGCACAAGAAGCTGCATTTAAGATGTGTGGCTTACCATTACGTGGGTCGTCCAAAGCATCCATTTTCCTTAATGCTCGGCCTGAAAAGGAGCGCATTAGGCTCATAATTAAAGCCGAAACTCGAACTTGGAAATCTAGAAAATGATAGCACAGATATATTTTGTTTTCAATGTCTTTGAACGATATAAATGCAGACCTGAAACAGTAGATTTTGAATGTATGACATTAGCTCATTTTGCCACATGTACTCCTCAAGTAAGGAAAGTAAGAGTAAAAATGCAATTAAATTGCAGGATGGAACTGGTTTTGTCACAAAACACAAGAGTGAGTTAGTTCTTAGAACACCCAAATTTACTTCAGAGCAAGATGGGGACACATACTATTTCTCCTTTCTCATACTGTACCTACCATGGCGTAACCCGTACGAACTGTGACGCACGTAAAGCAGGCGTAATATTGATAACTAAACCAGGCGTAATTTTGATGGTGACCAGGCATACTGGTGGTTTTGGTAAGACTGTAAAAAACAGGCGTAAAATGAGGCGTAATCCAGGCGTAATATGTAAACAAGTTTGTAGCACTACTTCTTGAAAACTAAAAGTGATATTGATATGGGTATTTTTCTAAAATGATCAGCATTACATGATGTTGGTCCTTGTTGAAAAATTATTTTGATTCGACATTAAACGTTTGGACAAAATATTTGACGAGCAAACAAAATGAAAACTTTATTCAAGCTCATGTACACCAAAACATACACCATAATATGATTCCTACGCCTGGCGGCCATCTTGAATTTCCGGCCGACCTGATATTTTGCTATGATCAACTAGACATCAAGAGCAACATTCCCGTGAAGTGTCATGAAAATCCGTCAAGTACTTTTAGGAGTAGTCGCTACAAGTTTTTTTACTATATAACTCTATGTAAACAAAGATGGCCGCTCACGTTTGACGTTGAATTGAAACGATTTTCGACAAGGACCAACATCATGTCATGCTGATTATTTTAGAAAAAGTCCCATATCAATATCACGTATAGTTTTCAAGAAGTAGTCGCTACAAACTTGTTTTTTTAGCTTTGGTGGCCATCTTGGATTTCACATCAACATGAGTTTTTGCTAGGATCAACTAGACTTCATAGGCAACATTTCTGTAAAGTTTCATGAAAATCCATCCAGTAGTTTCAGAGGAGTTGTCGCTACAAAAAAGTTTACAGACGGACAGACGACGGACACCTCACCACGGCATAAGCTAACTTTGTATAGCTGCTGATCTTTGATCAGTAGAGCTAACTTGGTACAGCTCCTCAGAAATGCTGGATATAGTTATAATGGACATCGGTCCAAGCTGGTTATTCATTGTGGCAAGTTTGAAAGAAAATTATTAAGAGATATAGACCTGACACACAACATAAGTGGGTGGTCTGCTTCCACCGCAATACAAACACCATTATACATAGCCTAAAATGTGCTGAAATGACACCAAACACCAAGAACATCTTCCTATGAATAATGAACTGTCTTAAGTCAGATAATTTTATTTTAACAACAGATATACACGGTTTCTAAAGCTACTGATGACGAGGTTACACATACACTTTACATATTTTGAGAATTCAAACTCTTTTGACGAATTATAACCGGCCAGGACAAACCCAAAAACTGGAGTGTCAAATTAAGTTACCAACTTGTAATTGATTTTATGCATATTCATTCATGGATATTTTAAGAACTGGTGAATAAACCCATACTTTTTATCGGTAAATATACATAATACACTTTATAGGCTATTTTTCATTTTGGCCTTACCTAAGAGTGGTTTAACTTGTTACAGTGTCTTCATAGTTTCCACAGTCACGTCATGTTTTCCAGTCGTAGAAGCAACTGGTGCTTTGAACATTGGTACGTACTGGAACAAACATCTCCTGTCTGCAATAAAGTTCACAATAAAAATATAAATATATATATCATTATGCTGTGAAACAAAATATTAAAGACACTGACACTACAAAATGAATTATATCAACATTTTATCCAGGTCATATAATAATGTACATGTGCCAATTGAAAGTGTAGTTTTATTCACGGATTCTTAAAATACCCATGATTAAATATGCATCAAATGAATTACGAGTTGATTTTGAAGTTTGGCCTTAAGTCTCGAAAATCCTGGTAAAAACTTTATTAAGAAGATTATTCGAAAACATTTTACAATTTTCGGAAGAAAAATCTGGAATTGGGATTTTTTTTATTTTATTCAAAATTGGGAAAAATGCTATTTTTTGGCGATTGGGAACCAGTCCGGACCCGTCCAAAGAAGGAAAAAAAATGCTGGGTCATCTGTACAGGTAAATTTATAAACGTTCTGTAGTTTACAAGTCATACAATTTGGCTGCTGATGTGGGGATAGCTAATTTAAGAAGTAAAATCTACACAAATTTCAAACTTAGTTGTTTGCGGAACGTTGGTGGTTCTATCCAGGTGCTCGCCCGTGCACGAAAATTGCCCGGAGGGGCACCTGGGGTCTTCCTCCACCAGTGGAAGCTGGAAAGTCGCCATATGACCTTAGCTGTTGGTGCGACTATAAAATCCAATTCAATCAATCAAACTTAGTTGTACAGATTGCAGTAACTTGGGTAAAACATTAATATTACCATATCAGACTTTGCAAAAATGGTAATCCCTTGCTAGACGTTCAGTATATGAACAGTAGTTCTAGGACAGGTAGGCCCGGTGTCATTATGTGACTGGGTGGGGTATCATGTCATGCATCTACTGCACGATAATTTCAGTGTGGCAGCCCTATATAAGTTGAGCCTAGAGCTCACTGCATTGTTAAAAGTGATTTTAAACCCATGCATACATACTCGTTGTCTATCTTGCCCATGGATGTACAACGTCAGTAGACGTCATCTCCAAATATCTTCTTTAAAAGCTGGGCCAGGTGTTTCTACTGAGATACTTTGATCTATGCACCGCGACAGCTACTCCCGCCTCATCCGCACACCATATTTGGCTGCTACAAGAAACCTAACTCTGAAAATAGTTTTCCTAAAATCATAATACATCAAGTGACGTGTGCTGCCTTAAATAGTATAAATTATTTTTAGGAAAACCTTTAAAAAAAAAGTTTTTCTGAAATTACCAAATATTTTATCACACCTTATACAAAAGGTATGCATTTAGGGCCGTTTGGCCATCTTGTTAAATATATACGTTCTCAACTTAGTTTTTGAAGCTGCAGCGTTTTTGGCCCATCCTCCACATTTTATCTTG
>JAWPHD010019576.1:0-35102 GCA_037043455.1 Cyrtodaria siliqua | reverse complement strand
CAACAGCCAGCGTTAGTACTGCCGTCATTGGCAATATCAACAGCCAGCGTTAATACTGGCCCCAGGGGCAATATCAATACAGTGAGCGTTATTATTGTTCTAAGGGGAGTATCGACATCTAGCGTTAGTACTGCCTTCAGGGGCAATCTCAGGTAATACCGCTTAAGCCGGTGCTAGGGGCGTGATAAGTGTTGCTTCTTCATTACTTCTCATGAACAGACTCAATAAAACCGAGATTGCTGCTTTATTCTCTTAATTGTGTTAGTTGCTCTCAAAGGATCACCTTTATCAGTACTTATCAATATATATCGTTAGTATTTGCCTCATTGGCAATATCAACAGCCAGAGTTAGTACTGTCCTCATGGACACTGTTAACAGCCAGCGTTATTAATATCCTCAGGGGAAGTATAAACAGCCAGCGTTAGTATTGTTCTTAGGAGCAATATCAACAGCCACCGTTAGTACTGTCCTAAGGGGCAACATCAATATCCAGTGTGAGTAATGTCCACAGGGTCAAAATCAACAGCTATCGTTTAGTACTGTTCTCAGGGCAATATCAACAGCTGACGTTAGTACTGTCCAAAGGGGCAACATCAACAGCCAGCGTTAGTACTGTCCTTAATGGGCAATATCAACAGCCAGCGTAAGTAATGTCCTCAGGGACAATATCAACAGCCCGCGTTAGTATTGTCCTCAGTGTCAAAATCAATAGCCAGAGTTAGTAATGTGCTCATGAGCAATATCAACAGGTAGCGTTAGTACTGTCCCCAGGGTCAATATCAACAGCTAGCGTTAGTTTTGTCCTCATGGAAAATATCAACAGCTAGCTTTAACACTGTCCTCATTGGCAATATCAATAGCCACTTATATTACTGCCCTAAAGGGAAATATCAACAGGTAGCGTTTATACTGTCTTCTTGGCCAATTTCAGCATATAGCGTTAGTACCGCTTTCCAGAGGCAATATCAACTGCTACCGTAAGTACCGTCCTCAGAGGCAATATCAGCAGCTAGCGTTAGTACTGTCCTCAAAGGCAATATCAACTGCCTGCGTTGGTATTGTCCTCAAGGGCAATATCAACAGCCAGCGTTTGTATTGTCCTAAGTGTAATACCAACAGTTATGGTTAGTAATGTCCTCGGGGGCGTTATCAAGAGCTAGCTGTAGAACTACAATATCAACAGCTATTGTCTTTAACATCCACATGAACAATATCAACAGCCAGCGTCTTATAGGGATACTATCAACAGCTACAGTTAGTACCGCCCACAAGTCAATATCAACAGGTAGCGTTAGTCCTGTCCTCAGGGGCAATATCAACAGCTAGCGTTAGTACTGTCCTCAGGGGCAATATCGCCGGCTAGCGTTAGTGCTGTCCTAAAACGAATACAGTCAGTACTACTAAACTCTACGAAAATATCACCTACTGGCTTCCATGGTTTTTGTACTTTCCTCAAGGACAATTTCAAGAATTAGCGTCACTAAAGTCTTGAAGGACAAAATAAATTGCTTAGGTCACTTCCTTGAAAGACCAAAGGGACAATATAGTCATATCCTTAAACGGTTTCTCACCAGTGTGTATGCATACTTGTCTTTTCGTTTACCCTACCTGTTTGCAAGCAATGTTTTTTCCCCAAGTGAGTTCGTTTCCGAGGAAGGCTTTGCTGGCATGTTGTCACTGATGGCCCTTCCTGTACATAGGCCTGGTCAGCGGCTTAACATCCCCTTCGAAGGATGGCAGTTTCACAGTACATGTACCTTGCCCGAATAGTGAACGGTCATTCATCAAAAGCGGCTGTCATGATAATCAGAAATGAATGTGTGTAGTTTAAAAAAAGAACAGTGGCTAGCACCTCTCCCCATAACCTGAGACGGCTGGACAGAGTATATTCCCCGCACCTCGTCTTGTTTCGTACTTGGAAACTCAACCTACTCACATATCTGACGTTTGCCTGTTAACGTTGTCGATTTGTGTTAGCTGTGTTCGGGTTTAAGTTTCAAAACACAGAATACGTGTCAGCGCGAGATATGTCGAAATGTAAAAATTCCAGAGATATTCACCTGAAAAACATTAACTAGTCGTACTAAAATGTCTAGATCGATGAGGTATTCTTCTCGTTGGTGAGTTTTATGCATGCACGCTTGGTTGTTAACGTTTAATCTATTGCTGTATGGCGGCTGTTTATGCATGCATTGCTTGATCTCTTCATGAACCTGTCTTGATATGGTCGACCCTGATACCTACTTATTCTAAAAAGGCATCACAGTAACTCTGTTGTACGTATGCACCATAAGAGCTACTATTCTCGCTGCTAGAATATACCAAAAGTATTAATCAAGTCACATTGTACTAAGACATCATGTTCTTGCATATAAAGCTACTGGTACTTTATAATGACAGAAAAAATGTGTGGTATTTAAACTAAAGGATGTTTTTATTTTTAGAAATGGTCTGCTTCAATGTAATAAGGCTCTTTTAAATCGTGTGTCAGTACAGTCCTCAGCGAAACAATAAACGTATACAGTCAATACTAATCTCTGTGAAAATATCACCTGCCAGCTTCTCTGGGTTCAGTACTGTCCTCAAGGACGATATCAATACAGATAGCGCCAGTACAGTTCTGAGGGACATAATAAACTGCTTAGGTGAATTGATTGATACGCGAAAGGGACGATATATTCATAAACTCTGATATGGTACCTTAAACGGTTTCTCACCAGTGTGTACGCACACTTGTCATTTCGCTTACTCTAACAATTGCAAGCAATGTTTTTTTCCGAGTGAGGGTTTTGGGCATATGACCTTTCATTAATCGGGCAAGGTACTGTGAATATTATGCCATCCTTCTAAGGAAATGTTAAGACGTAGACCAGTCCCATGTAGGAAGAGTCATGCCTTATATATGCTCATAACATATCTCTTTGAATTTCTGTGTTAATGAGGCAAAATGCCGTGGAGTTTTCCTCGGAAACGATGCTGCCATGATAATTAGACTAGACCGTGTGTAGTATCTATAATTTGGAACAGCGGGGACAGCACCTCTCCCCTAATCTGAAAGGGATGGGTAGAGTATGTCCCTCCCCGCAACCCCCACAACACACACCCCACACGAACATTGTTCTTATATAATATGCAGATTCCCTATGCATTTGTATATGGTTTGATAAGGTAACAAATAATATACCAATAGTATTCATCAATTCACATGTAATTAATAAATCGTGTTCTTGCAAATAAACCGACTGGTACATTATAGAAGGAAGAGGTGATAATTAAGCTAAAAGACAGTTTTGTTTTTTTAAAAATAGTAAGTGGTAATGTCTAGGCGATGTGAGAGATGTTTCTAACACCCTTTAAGTGTAATTATTTTAAACAGTAGGCGAATGTGTGTATTCATGCAGGATAAAATCCAAACAAGTCACATATATTAAGTTTTTATTTCGTTAAATGGTATAATATGGTATTTCTCCTGTATACTCAATGTATCGGCTAATAGTTCAGTTAATTCCTAGGCACTAGTAACTTCTACTTCTAATTAGAAAGTAGTAACTGCTTAGGAAATTTGAATTAAAAAAGAGCATACACATTCATATCCACGATTAATGCGTAATTGCGGCTGATATAGCAGTTAATTAGCACTAGTAACTTCTACTTTGCTAAAATGAGTAACTAGGCATATTCGGAAAATTAAAGGACAATAGAAACATCTCTCACATCGCCTAATATCTTAATGTATGTAGCTTTAATGGCTTCTCTCCTGTATGCATACTCACATTCGACTACTGTTTAAAAAAGTTAATTGAATTGATTTGTGTTTTAAGGAGCAACAACACATGAACGTTTATATGACGCCTAACAGGAACGAACGCGCCAGGCTCATCCTCCATTTACATCAAGATAAAATATGAAGACTGGGCCTAGAACCTTCTTACCTGCAAAACTGCAGAATTGCTGCAAATTCTATAATAGACACTCCATTTACGATGTAGCCACGTTTCCACGTTTGCATACGCGGTGTCATGATGGGCATGATAAAAAATGACAAAATGAATATGAATGTGTGTGTGGGGGTGGGGGGGGGGGGGGGGGTCTACCCCGCAACCTCACGGGGAACAAAATGAAAGTTAACAGATGACAGAGACATCGCATTTTTCTTATCAGGATATCTCTCACATCACCTAGACATTATCACTTGCTATCATTTAACGAAATATAACAGAATGGCTTAATATATTTGATTTATATGGCTTCTCCCCTGTATGTATTCTCACATTCGCCTACTGTTTATTTCCTAAGCCGTTACTACTTCCTAATTATTTTATAAATAGGAACCTCACGGGGAACAAAATAACAGATGACAGAGACATCGCATTTTTCTTATCAGGATATCTCTCACATCACCTAGACATTATCACTTGCTATCATTTAACGAAATATAACAGAATGGCTTAATATATTTGATTTATATGGCTTCTCCCCTGTATGTATTCTCACATTCGCCTACTGTTTATTTCCTAAGCCGTTACTACTTCCTAATTATTTTATAAATAGGAACCTCACGGGGAACAAAATAACAGATGACAGAGACATCGCATTTTTCTTATCAGGATATCTCTCACATCACCTAGACATTATCACTTGCTATCATTTAACGAAATATAACAGAATGGCTTAATATATTTGATTTATATGGCTTCTCCCCTGTATGTATTCTCACATTCGCTTACTGTTTATTTCCTAAGCCGTTACTACTTCCTAATTATTTTATAAATAGGAGGCGAATGTGATTATTCATATAATGCGTCAAAACTTAATATGCAATATGTGACTTGTACTCATTATGTGACAAAAATAGTTGTTGTTTTGTGCTTTGTGCTTTTTGTTGTTGTTGCTGTTGAGTGTTGTTTGTGTTTTTTTGGGGGGAGGGGGCAGTGGTTGTGGGTTGGCTGTAAATAGTGTTTTTTAAAGTTGCGCATCACCACTTAACTTGAGTGCGTGCGTGAATGCGTGTGTTTTGGTTATAACTTGTTGTTTTTTAACTTGCGCTCCACCCCCAATGTCAAATCCTTTATCCGCCCCTGAGGAGGGTGCATGCTCCCCAGATGTTTTCTAAAGTAAGAAGACTTTATTTTATGGATTTATGCAAACTGGATCCGCCCATGCCCCCACCCCACTGCCTAACTAACAACCAAAGTACATACGTTTCAGATTTTAGGTAGGGGTGCTCCCGGTGCCCGCACTGGACCCGCCCCTAGACCCATCCCACTACCACCTGTACACCCCAACCAACAAAAGCTTACTATATGCATATAATTATTACTTTTCAGATTTTAGCCTGGTGCACCCATACCCCCCGGATCCGCCCTTGCCCTCCCCGACCCACGACCCACTTCTCACCCAATATATTTATTTGCCTCGGTGTCAGTTTATGTCTGGTTACGGCACTGTGCGTGAAAGTTATTGCGTGAACGTTATGCATAGCATCATGACAGATGTATACTCCGCTTTTTGTGAATTAGAGAATGTGTGCTAGGAATCGAAGACATTCCATGCCGATATATTATATCCACCTTAGAAAACGACATCCCAGACCATATCAGGACCCGCTTTGCAATCAATTGTAACTAGAAGAACGGTATTGAAACAAAGGTTGAAGGAACGCGTTTGGACCTAAAAAAATCTTTAAAAACAAAAAGATCTTAAAAAAATCAAAAAATCTGATTGTTTGTTTTTGTCTAGACTTGTATACAAATATCAAAACATATCAAATAATTGCAAAACTGTACACCAAAATTCCTACCCCATGTAAGAGACTGTAGTAGACATGTACAACAGCAGAGCACAACATCAGAGCATATCAATAAATGAAAAACTGTACACCAGAAACAATCCTACCCCATGTAAGAGAGCATAGTGAAAAACAATTCGACGCCGTGTAAGAGACCATAGTCAAAAACAAGCATACACCATGTAAGAGACCATAGTCAAAAGCAATCATACCCCATGTAAGAGACCACTATGGGGTAGGAATTTTGGGTAGGATTGTTTTTGGTGTACGGTTTTTATTTTTTTTTTAAATATGTTTTGATGTGTGTATACATGTCTATTCTATACAGAAATATAATATAATAAAAAAAGTTTTTTTTCTGATTTGTTTTTCTTTTTTTGTTGTCTTCTTTATGTTTATTTCCTTCAACCTGTCTATTGAAAATAACAATTTCTTCCAGTCATATTGTTGTGGTGGATGAGTGGTTAGCATACTTGGTCATACTTGCCTCTCGTCCCAGAAGTCACAGGTTCGATTTCCTCTGGTAAGCATACTATGAAAGTATGCCATCCCCAGAAGGAGGTGTGTGTAAAGTCATAGGTCCGTGTGTAGGGAGAGCTATACACGTGGTAATCGGTTATTCGTCAACAGAATTGCACATAATAAATGAAATTGCGTGTAGATAGTGGCAAAATATAAGAAACATATACATCTAATCTATTTTATAACTCTAACACAATAGCATGTGTTTTTTCAATATCGACGTGTGCTTCAACTAAACGATTACAATACAGAACTTCCTCCCCTTAATCTGTTATAAATGGCGTTTTCACAATAGAAACGCAGTATATACGTATTGCGTCCCTTTTGTTGTGAAACGCCATTTAGGGGCATAATTGACAGCTGGAGCTTCGTCGGGACAATATTGACAGGAGGGGCTTCAACAACAGCGAATGATTTGAACCCCTCTCAACAAATGCCATACACTGTGAGAATTCACGACAAGTGAGAGTTCGGAAATGGCCGTAGTAGCCGGAAAGTAACGAGGTCAACGCACTATTTAACAATTAAAACTCGCAACAATGTCGATGCACTAATTTTAATGGTTTAAACATATTTTATTGCATTTTTTAACAAAGTATGCAAATGGGTCGGGCCACAAGTTCTTACAACATTAGTTACGGCCCTTACTAATTTTAATAAGCTGAATATCTATCTACACACATTGCAAATAATTTATGAATAACATTGAGTACATTAATAAAACAATAGTATATATATAGAGTGATTAATAATTTATAATATAGGCTACATATAATCAATCAATTTGTTACACGATTTCCCATCTACTAGTTGCGGAACGTCGGTGGTTCTACAAAGGTACACGTCCACTCTTCCACCAAAAGAAGAAGAAACGTCGCCTTATGACTCAGTTCCATCCACCTCGGCGATCAAGTTGAAATAATACATCGAGACTTTATTTATCTTCAAGTTTAAAACATCTATTGCTGGCGCGTAATCAGAGTTAGAAAATACCTTCTTCGGGTCTTTTATTTTAACTATTTAGTGTCGTTTCTTTTAGTGGTTTATGGCTCATTAAGTTTAGTTTTATTAATTTAAAGAAACTGACCCGCCAAAATAACGGCAAAATTACACCACAGAGCCGTGTATCAAAACTCTATCCAGGGGTTCGGGTCATATAACAATGTATATGTGGGTGAATATGCGTAAAATGAATTATGAATTGGTAACTCTTAATTCGACACTCCAATTTCGGGGTTTGGCCTGGCTGTTAAACACCGTTTATATTCTGTCTATAGGGTTTGAAACTGTCTACATATGATGTAAAGTTTGACCGTTGTTGGCGGGATAGCTACTTTAAAGGGTTTCATACAGGCTTTGGGGATGCATTTTAAGTGTCGTCAATTTTTGCATGTATGGTTATGTAATGCACAGATGTATATTGAGTTGATGTACATGTATATGTATCGACAATATACAATCGCATATTTTAAGTAAACATTTTAAAGTAAACATGTACGTCGTTGCGTAAATTGCCATTTCTTATTTATTATTAGCACATATAAAATGTATTTCTTTAAAAATCAACTCCTGAATAAATTGAATTGACTTTTATCGTACATCTGACGTCGCCAAAACTTGTTTCTCTAGTTAAAAAAAGTTATCTAAAACACCAATGTGATGAGTTTGTATATGATAGTTGCAATGATAAGGAGGCGGTGCCAATACGCCCCTTTGTCATAAATACGCTCGGCATAGTCGGGATCTTCCGTAATTTCCCCAAAGCATTTCCCTTCTCTATTCCAACAACCACCGGGACATATTTGAAACCTTTCAATTTCGCATTCACAACATTTACCTCTGCCGCATACTATATATGTGATGGTTGTACATAGCATCACACAGTCACACACATACACCATTTCGCACTTACAACACTCGCATTTGCAACAGTCTCTCGGCTTTTGCTTACACGTGCTCTTGCGCACTTCATTTTTTATGTTTCCCACAATGATCGACAAAAGAGCGTACATAAGCGAATTACTTTTTTTGCAGTTGAAAAAGAAAACCATAATGTTTTGCGGGATTTCTTCACAGAATACTGACAATGCACTTTCAATCCAGCCGTGCAGTATCTGGAAACCGCCGAACCTTTTTTTATTAACTTCCATAAGCGTTTCCCCGACCATGTTAACTAACTGGTAGATGGCAAATACAGTTCCTAGTCCACAGCTTACACCGTACCAGTTTATCAGACTTGTATTGACGTCATCGCACTCCACACCATTGTCGTTATGTACTGCATGATACCCATTGACAAATGACGAGTCAGGTTGCGCTCCATCGTCGCCGCCCCACTCCGCAAATTGCATCCAATCCAAGACGAGATCGCTGATAATAAAACAAGCAGATATGAGTCGTTTGAAGACCGTGAAAAACGTGCTGGTTGTGGCCCAGCATGTTTGTGGTTGTTGTTGTTGACCTTCTTGATAGTTTACACTTGCGACATCTACAAGTATTAATAGGAAAGCATCAAGGCTAAGCACACATGCATTTATAGACAGATAGATAGATAGATATAAAGATAGATAGGTAGATAGATAGATAGATAGATAGATGTTATGTAAACAATCAATAATTTTGATAAAGCATCATCAAAATAAACTGACCAATCAGTGACCAGAATATTTGACACTGCTCTACATTCTGGTAGGTGTTAGACTCGGTCTTTATCCTAGAACATTCAACCAAGTTTACTGTTAAAATTAAGGTATTTACAAAGTGATTATTTTAACCTGCATATGTCATGAAAATTTATGCAAATTTATTTAATAAAATTATGTATCTTTCAAAATTGAATCTTGAAAAGTATCGTATTTTAACACTGCCAAAGAGTTCTATTGTACTATAGAAACTAAGGATTAAAACCGTGTAACACACATTTTATCCCCTAGTGAAAATAAGGTAAAACCTCAACATTTCGGGAATAGAAAATCATGAATACATGAACTGTAAAACGACTCGTTAACCCCGCCACGTATCGTTATTATGCATACGCACAGTTTTCATCAGTATAAAGATATTTTTTCGGTATTAGAACTATAGTGTATATAGTATATTAGTCTAATTAAAGCAGGGTCCCAATGATCAGTACATGAGAATGCTTATTAATAAATGCAGACAATTCTCAAGTGTTTGCGTCTGTGTGATCAATATCAAGATCACCTGGTAAGAATTATCCAATGAAATGACTCCGGATTGGTTACGTGATAGGTTTCATGCAAAAACTGAAGTGAGCCGGTATTTATTTGGGAGTATTTAATATCATTGATATAGGTGTATATTTGATAAAACAAAGCAACAGTATGTTGCTAATCGTTGAGAAGATACGTTCACGTACCTTCACAACATCTCGATTGATTCTGAACTTTTGAAATTGTACGAATGGTCCGTACTGAACACATGCACGTGAATCTCGTATGTGTTTAAATGCACGTTTTAATGCTTTTTCAAATTGTTCGTATTGACGAGTTACAGTTACATAGAATATAGAATAATAACAAAAATGCATAGGAGCCAATTTATTAGGCTAGTAAATCTCGATATTGTTTTACCTGTAAAAGGAAGATGAGTGCAGTATCCTCAATTAAACAGTTTACAATTTTAAGTTTATTACTCAAACTGGATTAATCCCCATTTAGGCTGTGCCTTTTTCATATTAGTAGTATTACTAGTGTTTCGAAATATAGCGATTATTTAGCGAGATTATGCGACGTACTGAGCTTGGCTGGTGGTGCTGAACGGCTAAACACTAAAACAGGGTGATGCCCGGATGGTATAATAACGAGTATGATAATGGACCTTTGGAAACGGCCGAGCACGACACATAATACGTTTGTGTTATATGGCAATTTGATAGTTTAGTACTGGATACACATGGAGTTTGTTTACTGTGTATTGTTAGATAAAGTGATGGAAGTTTTGGAATGGTATTGTTTGTCATGGTATTGCCATTTTGTGTTTACATAATTTTGACCATAGGGGGCGTAGCGTAGATATTATTTGGGCGTTATTGTTTTTGACCTGTTCAGCTGCAGTTGTAGTAACAGGAAAAGTAGTGCTGAACGGCTAAACTCTAAAACAGGGTGATGCCCGAATGGTATAATAAGTGTGTGTTATATGGCAATATGATATTTAAGTTTGATTGATTAGTACTGGATACACATGGAGTTTGTTTACTGTGTATTGTCAGATAAAGTGATCGAAATTTTCTTTTGTTCGTTTTCCCTACATTTTTCTTTTGAAATTGGAAGACCATAACCACAGTTGCAGGATCCGGAATGAACACAGGACTTCACGATCCTAAGTCAAACACATTAATCACTGAACCACAGAGCTTCACTAGTCATACCAATATGTTTAATGAAATGGATTATTATACCTTACTTCCCATGGGAAAAATGGAGAAAACCATTTTGCAATAATGAATGTGTTTTCCTGTAATACCATTTTGATATAATTTATCAAGACCGGTAGGGATATTTGGCATTAAATGACCCGACCCCTATTGATTGAACCACACCTACATGATCAAGATCACCCTGGTGGTAATAACTTGGCCATTTCTTAATATATTTTCTGAAATGTTCAATATCATTACTATAAATGATTCAATTTCAAATATAGATATCTATAATATATATAAAACCAAACCCTAAACTTGGGCAATATTAACTAGGCCCATTCTCCATATTTTATCTAGATGTAAATGGAGGATGAGCCTGTCATGTTCATTCCTGTTTGGCGCCATATAAACTTTCATGGTTGGTGCGCCGTAACACCCAATTCAATTCCAATTAAATAGTTCAATATGTTCCCCTTTAACATGTACAATAATGTGAACATAAGGCCAAATAAAAACTAATCTGTATTCATACAGTATTTTTTAAATCTTCACTTTACCTTCCTGTCATCTCCATATCGACGATTACTTGAACGAAGTCTCCACAAACTAACCCATTATTAAAAATCGTCTACATATCACGCATGCGTTATCAATTTCTTGTTTCTGCATACTGCAGTACATTTAGATTTTAAAGCATAAACTAAACATTTTTTGTTTTTGTTTTGGAATGAATAACAGTTTTTATTTCATCGACTGCTAAGGATGAGTGAAAATATTGAAGTTTGATCACTTCGAGACAAATATCCTCTATATTTTTATTCAGCCCATTATCATTATTACATGTCCTGAACACCTGTACAAAGTTTCGATTAGCGGTTTTGTAGTGTAATTGTGCAGTTAATTTTGGCGGGTTAGATTCTTTTAACACTATTAACTGATATATGACTATCTCTTGTCTCCTACCTAAACAAAATATGCAGTTGTAGACTTTGTAATACTGTGTTGCATCATACCAACTCCCGCATTAGGATTCTGTAACCCCCATGGTTATATTGTCCTCATAAACCAAATTTGCTGACGACGAGTATTATACGCAGGCACAGATAATTTAACAGGTCTACCGATTAGAGTTAGATTCGTGTGGATAGAGGAGAGTTAACTACGGGTGTGTACCTTTATTAGCGCGAGTTCTATTGCTAACTCACACATTCTTTACACAAACATATATTGTTGCGTTCCTCTAGGCTGTCTCATTTGATAACAGATCTTTTATGGACATTTTTTCCCCAAAGACGTGTACAGTCCCATCAGTATTTCTACATAAATTGCATATTTACAAAAATGAGATATAGGGTCATATAGAAACCACAGCGTCCGAACGCAATGGCATCGTAGGTCCGCACTGCACTGCAGACAAAGACTTGATAATACAATGAAAGAGGCAAAAAACAACAGAAAGGGTGGTGAAGACAGGGTAACCATTCTTAATAACTATTTGAATAGTTAAAATCAAAGTTTTTTGCATATTACTATATTACTTGTGTTGAATATAGTTTAAATTAATTTGTTTTTACATATTACTTGAATATAGTACACTGGTGGTACATATATTTAAACCTAAGGTAGATATACAAGTAGTTTTTTTTGTTGAAACTCTTGTTTCATTCAAGGGACTTCGAAAGCATAACATGTTGCAACAATTTATGAATTCAAAAGAGGACATACATTCGTATATTTGTATCTGCTACTCGAACTATATCGCATTTGGGTATACCGTGAAGTGTGTGTCAGAGGGAGTTGAAAAGCTTCGAGTTTCGGGCAAAAACAGATTATATTGCAGCAGATTGAAAAGAAATTCGTATTACAGTTATTATGATAGATAATGAGGATTATGCTAGAATGGCTAACAATAAGAAACACAAGCTGAGAATATATATAAATACGCCCAAAAGTCACACAACCAGAGTACGGCAATGCCCCACGTAACCAACAGCGCACTGCATTCAAACGAAGTAGATGGTCATAGACCACTATTTGCATTTACCATAGGCTTACATTATAGCCTTTTGACCTTCAACCCATATCCTATTTCTAAATACAAATGGCTGAAAACACTTCACTTTTCTTCAAGAGCTATCTTAGATTTACTCAAAAATGACAAGCAAATTGGGGATAATGTACTGATTTCAGCCACCAATAGTTCACTGATGTACAATGTCATAGACCCTAAACTTTGTTCAACCTTTCAGAAGCCCCAAATCCATAGTGGCACCTGACCAGATGAGAGAGGTAGACAGAAACACATGTTTTAGGTCACACATATTTTATGTTACATATTAAAACTACCATGAAGACTGTGGTTAACTACTTGTTAAAGATAACATATCAATACGACTTGCTTAAAGATAACATAGCTGTATATAAGGCCTCTCTAAAATTGTTGTGGTATGTTAAACATTACCCCGCATTTCGCCTCTGTCAATCGTAGGTCCTATTGGCTCCTTCATGATGCCACAAGGGTGAGCACCGGAATGTTGACCTTCATAGCCGAAATGTCCACCGTAACCTCCTGGACCTGAATTTGGCACCGGATTTCCATAGCCGTATTGCCCACCATAACCCGCAGCACCAGAAATTGAACCCGGACCTCCTTGGCCATATTGTCCAGTGTAACGTCCGACAGGTTGACCTCTAACAGGTGGCTGACCTTATTATTTCGGAGAAAAAACCAAAGATAACAAAAACTAAACTAAATTGTTTATGTGCGTCAGTTTTACAGATTGGAGAATGAGCCCTCTCTCTCTCTCTCTCTCTCTCTCTCTCTCTCTCTCCATTATGTTTGGAATCATTTAATATGTTGAAACTGTTCCTGTAGTAATTTGACACTCATAATGCATTCCTGCACAAATAACAATCGTTAATACATAGAGAATAATAAATGGGTATTTTCATATCACACCCTATATCAGGCCTGAGAGCCATATCAGCCCGAGAGCTTTAGCTCGAGGGCTGATATGGGTCGAGGGCCTGATATAAGGTGATATATGAAAATACACATTTTTTATTCTATTTATCATGTAGCAAGTTCAACTTCAGCTCACTCACTACGCTGTTTTCCAGGGAGAGAAAAAAATATCTTATCGAAAATGAATTCCATTGAATTTGAAATTTTCTACTCAAGGTGTGTTGTCATAAGTATTTATTTTATTCACGGATAATGTTTCTATAGCCAATAATCTGCCGCGAAAACAGGATGGAAGTAACTAATGAAACGCAGACGACAAACAATACCCGTGACAAATCTTACACAGTCGTAACTAATCGGTTATTTTCGTATCACTCCGGTAAAAGGATCGAGATGAACATTCGGTTATTTCCGTGATATGACATTCTTGCACCCTATATTTCAAGGCTTTATTGCCCGGCTTTATTGCCCGGCAACGAAATCCTGATGGATATGCCTAGCTAGGTCTATGTCGTATCGTATATTCAAAACGACGTATTTATAGGGAAGTATGTTATAAATTATAATGTCACACTCAAATGTGATAGCCCCGTGTGGTTCACGGGGCCAAGAATAGGGCCACTGCAGATCCCTTTGGAGGGGTAGGCAGAGGGGTAGAATCCCCCCAAATTCATGTTTATTTTATCATTTTTTGTTCATGTTCATTAAAGGTCTTCATCATGATCCCTGCATTGTTTCAGGTGCCATCTCGCTCACATCAAACGAGCAGTGGCAGACAAACAATAAACGTGGCTCCAGTGCAAATGGAGTTTCTACGATAGAATTTGCAGCAACTCTGCAGTTCAGGGTGAGAAGGTTCTAGGCTCATTTTCCATAGTTTATCTCGATGTACATGGAGGATGAGCCTGGCATGTTCATGCCTGTTAGGCGCCATATAACCTTTCATGTGTTGGTGCGCCTTAATACCCAGTTCAATTCAATTCAATTCAAATTTGATAAATCAACTTACCTTCATCGTCAAAAATTGGATTTTGTTTTGTTTGTCCATTAAACTTTGACTGGTAATCTGGTGTTGATTTCCCATTTCCTGAATTCACCTTCGAGGTTGGTCTTTCCGACTTTAGTACCTGTCTAGGTCTTGCCTGTTGCGGATTCGAAAATCTAGATGGGCCACCGCCACTCACTGCTTGACCGTTCCGTCCTTCTGGCGAGCGACTGCCATAACCGGGTTGATCGTAATATCCATATGGCGAGCCACCTCGATATCCGGGTTGATCGTACCATCCATATGGCGAGTCACCACCGTGCGGTGGTCCACCTTGGCTATTCCGTCCTTGGGCGGACTGACCTTGAAAACTTTGAGTGTTCAAACTTAACCCTGGCCTGAAAGCATTGGCAGGTAAAACACCTAAATGCGATTGTTGTTGACTCGACATCATAGACGATTGCATCATTTGCTGATTTTGTTGACTCGACATCATAGACGATTGCATCATTTGCTGACTTTGTTGATTTTGTTGACTCGACATCATAGACGATTGCATCATTTGCTGACTTTGTTGACTCGACATCATCGATAAATGACTATTTTGCTTCTGCAATTTTGCAATTTAGAATACACTGTTTGTGAAATTACGAACTTGAAAGAAGATGTTGCCTTATAGACGTGAATATTATATATGCGACCTGCACCGGAGATAAAATCGGCGATGCCCTTGTTTGTTATCAGTTAAATCAAGCAATTGACACAATTCCCATATTTGAATAAAAACGAAGATTTGTGCACGATGAACCCCGTGATAATAATGATTGCATACGCTGCAAAGATTATTACTGTCACATGCTTAGATCAAGATTTTGCACTCAACGTTTAAGTCATGTATAAGTGTTTGCACACAATCGACCTGAATATTTTCGTAGAAATAGTGTTTAATTACGTCATAAACAAGTACTCAAAATAATTTTGTTTACACAATGTAGAATATATCACTCTATTTCTTTTTTCCAATATTTCGATCCTTAGATCTTTATCAAGGAAGATTTTTACAAATACACTACATTTTTATATTTTGACACAGTTAAAACATAAATACATAATAAAGATCTAAGAATCTATATATTGGAAAAAATAGAGTGATAGTTTCTACATTGTGTTAACGAAGACATTTATTGAACTATTAATATGATGATCGTAAATAGCTCGTCGATGTTAATTGATTGATAGATTGATTGAATGGCGTTTTACCTCATTTTAAGCACATGCAAGGCCATATATGAAGGTCGATATATATATATTTTTGTGGTAGAGGCAGACCACCCCATTTCCCCTGGATAGAACCAGTACTTCATAGTTCAACCATTTTTTTCATCCAATGAGCATCGAGATTTTCAATTTTTTTACCATCTTATTTTCATATTTGACCAAAATTTTCAAAATCTATTAAGTGATTTCATTAAGTGGTTCTATCTATTTGACTTCCGAATATGTAGAAAATAAGCCCGACCTACCCTGATTCTGCAATGTGCACTGATAAACATGTGTTTACACATTCATTTACCTTCAGAAGAGCTTTGGGGCTGTACATTTAAAGACCCAACTGGGGTATATAAGGGAGGTAATGGCTGGGGGTGGTTTCCCGTGTATATTTGAACATGTTTCATGTCAGGGACATTTTTTCTTCAAAAAATCATAAAAAACAGTTATAGTTATCTTTCAAAAAATATATGCTTGAAGTTTAATTGATTTTCTTTCATTATTATGAAAATAGTGTTATATGGTTCTTTCTGATTTTCATAATTAAATAAAATCATCAAACCAAAATTTCAAATTTCAAATTCGTGGGAGGAGCTAAGTATTCATGAGATCATGTGCCTCCACTGTTTGTAAACAAATGAACAAGAAACACATGGTAGTATGCTATTGCTGTACAGGTTAGTAAAATGTGTAAAATAAACATGCTTAGCACTTACTTGGATGTTTTTAATTTGTGAAATTCTCCAAATACATGTACATTTGTGTTGCAGCATTTTATATCCATTTTTTTAAACACTTATTAATGTTTTCATCAGGGACGAAGAGGATTAAGTAATGTTTTCACCAATCGAAGTTTGTATCTTTTTTAAAATGTTAGTATTATACTGTTTGTGTTTTGTTGCTTAAATACTGATGTATACACATATCCTTTTAATGAATAATCTATGCAGTACATATATTAAAATGTTATCACAATTGTGTTGTATTACCATCAATGACCGGTATACGGCTCTCCTGGTAGATTAGGATAGCGAGACCATACTAAGATTAATACATATTCTGTCATTATCTCTCTTAGAATTCTAACAACACTCTCATCTACGTGGTCCCTTTTCATTAATCTGGCCTTTCTAACAAGATACTCAGTTTTGCGCCAAGCATTTCTTCTGTTGACCATTGACCAACATTTCTTGTATCTTACCCTTCTTGAAATTCTATTTTTGGCATGTGTTCTTGACCCACTTCCAAGCATGATTGTTCATGTGTAATCATACATGATTACATGGAGAACAAAAGCATCAACATTTGCCATCAAATCTGTTTCTGTAACATCGTTAATTGATAAAACTTGAGCATCATGTTCCTGCTTTCTTGAATTGAATTATTTGGTAGCTAATGTTGCACATTATCATTATTTTGTTTTTCTTCTGATGATTTATTTATTTCAATAAAATTTCAATTGTAATAATTGAAAAGAGCTTCAGCTGTAGGTTTTTGCTCTTCGTTAACTAATAATGATAACACAAATGTTTTGGATGTATCCATCACACACAAAATAATAATATAACAAGTTTTCATCACTTCTAAAACATATCACTTCACCGCATTTTATTAAAATGCCGCCAAAAATGCCGCCAAGAACAGTATAGTGGAGTTCAATTTATATAGGTTGATCAACTATCTATTTCTTTTATTATTTTGAGCATTTAACATAAAATAAACATATTTAGAAATGACTTGCGAGTAATTAGATTACGCATATGTTTGTTTAGAATGTATGATGAGAAATGAATAAAACAAATGGGACAATAAAAGTGCAGAAATGGATACTCTACCTTTCTTTTAATGGAATTGTCCAATTATGATACAGGCTAATTGGGCCAGTAGAACATGATCCATACAATGCAACCTTATCAAGGGTGTTGACATATATATACTCATTATGTCTGGTATTTGTGGATCAGTGTTGCTGTATACAGATTACACATTCATTAAACATATACTAATGGATGACAATTTGTCAAGGAAAAAAATAAAATAAAAGTGCTCAAAAGAATGGTGTAGATCAATTTGGCTGAATTAGGTGTTCCTGTTTTAGAATAATAAAACTAATGAATATCATAACTATAGTTATTTTGTAAATTTTTAGTGTATGAGACATACACGTCTACATGTATTTAATCACTTGGAAGAGAAAAGTATGTCGTATCTGTTTAAAACTCATGGGAATTACTAACAATCAACAGGTCAACAATGTGTTTTCTGTCGTCTGCTGCAATCCCAATCTATTTTTAGCTAACACTGTATTGCCACTCACTGATAATACACACACACAGCAGCGTTAATTTACATCCGAAGGTCTGATCGGATGTTGGGTCTTTATCAAGGAGAAGAGTTCAAGAATTATTTAAGAATTTAAAATTTGTTCGTCGTTGACCAAAGTCAAATCTAATAAAATGTCGCTTATATTCACGTGGAAACAACTTTCTGTTAAGAACGCATGTAGAGTGAAAAGCCCTAGACAATCAGCAGGGATAGCTATGACGGCTGTCAATTAAGAGAGTTGCTGGCAGAAAAGGAAAGCCGCTAGGCAGTGGGACACTGGGCAGGTACAACTACTGCTCAGATACAAGGAAGCCGCCAGAGCACAGGCTGTTTGAACTATCGGTAGGTTATAGTTCACCTATTCGAATTTTAAACAAATACGTTCTCCTGTCGCTAATTCTCACTTGAACTTATTTCTTTAAAATTTGAATAAATAATCTATATCCTGTACGTATACCTCCCACCATCCGTAAGAATCGACAGTTTCTCACTTGACAAGTCACGCTCCCAGTGGGATTCGAACACGCAGCCGTGAGAGGAGAGCCATTTTAGACGCAACGTCTTTACTATCCCGGCCACGAAGGCGCTCATGGATGTAAAACCTATTGCTGAATCCAAAACACATATCAAGCTAGTGGTTATTTGGTGCTTTCTGGTATACGGAACGCTCTATTGATACTAGATAGGGAAACATGTCAATTTGTCAAAATATTCGTTTCCGGTGCATGACTCAAAACTCGTTCAAAGTTTCTTTCGTTTTTATGAAACAAGATAAATTGCTAATACAAAGAAACATTTCCAGAAAAAAAATAATTCCTGAGCAGTTGATAGTCGAGTGAGGAGAATCTGAAAGCTATCACGTCACGTACTCGCGCGAGATTATTACGAGAATATACACAACGTCAATATGGCGCATATAAAAAACAAAAACAAATTACCAAGTTAAAGCTAACACATCCACTAAGAAAACAGTTATTACTTTTAACGGAAGATGTGCTTGTTACCTTTGGCGAAGTTTGGTGCCTTTAACCCTGATATTGTAACCTTTAACATATGTTGTTGCCTTAAGCGGAAATAGTATCATTACCTTTGTTAAACGATAGTCTAGATCATCTGCGACGCTTGCTTGTTTTCAGCGACCGGAATAATACCATAGTTTACTATAACGGTTGATCTAAGTCGCTAAAATGTAAAGTTAACGTAACTAAGGAGTAAAGGTACACTATCCGTACCGTTGGTTAATACACAGTCTAAAAGGTCTTATAACCTCAAGTAATTATAATAAGCATATTGTCATGCTCATGATAATGGATCAGCTGCCCTTTAAAACATTATTACAGGCGAAACATAATAAAGACAGGTAATTTCAACTATGTTCGACAAAAAAGAAGGTTGATTTTGTTAAACAAAACAACATAGCAGATGTGAATTTCTTTTTCAGAAGTCCAGAAAAGTATCACTTACATAGGCCACGGTGTTTTTTACGCAAGCATAGAGAACATAACAGTTAAATACAAAGTTGTGTTTGCAAACAAACAAGCCTACCTAGTCCCGTCCTTGTGTTTATAAGTATGTAATAAGTGTAAACATATTTGTTGATTTAATATTGGATTCAGTGTAAGGTAAAGAAAAATGAAATCTGGGGATACTACCGATTAATATCGATAATTTTAACAACATTTTATATGCCGCTTCGTATATTTTTTTGTACTAAAAGCGATGGTCCTTTTCCGTGTTTGAGTCAATAATTATGAAAGAATAAAAACACAGAAGACAAAACATTACAATAAACATCAATTTTTATATCAGGTTTTATTCTTAAGCATAAGGAAAAACACCAGAAAAAGTGATAATCCTATGCGACGAAGAACCTCCTTCAATATGGGATTGGGAAATAAATTCTACCCATACTGAATCTCCAGACTGTAGCCGAAGAATGACCATGTTGCCGTCCTGAAGGTCTTGAGTAGGGTGGAAGCCATCAACAGCCGCATCTACTGCCTCATTGTTGTCTACAACCAATCGAACTGAGAGTTCATTCTGACCTCTCTCACCGACAAAGAATGCAAACATAATTATATACTCCGCTCTCAGCACAGGTGAAAATGCCAGTATTAACGTTGAAACCATCTCCGTCATTTATAAGAACCTGAAAAGAAAGTTTACATTACTATATATTGTTTCATATGATGCCATTATACACGACCAATACTATCTCTGGTGTTTTATTTTATTTTACCTTACTTTTTTTTATTAATTCTTTCTATTGACGTTTAGTTCTCTTATTTAAATAATTCTCAATTTTCACAATTTCACTTTTACGCTGAATTCATGATTTATAATATGTCTTGGACTGCAAAAGGGCAGAGAAAGTTTGTATTTCTTTTGGACCTATTTCAATGTGAATTAAGGCAAAGGCTCATTGAGAGCGCTGATAAAAATAATTTCCATGCACCATACCTTTTGCAAATAGTATACCCTCTTCTTTTTGAACAAAATCATCAACAGACACTGCTAACTATTCAATTCATATACGAGTAGCTACAACCAGGTTTTTTATGTATGTGAATATGCATCCTGGAACCTGGTTTAAATTCCTAGCATTCTTTTTAACACATACCTTTCCCCTGTTGTTATTTTTTGACTTGATGAGTTCTATGAACGCTACAATTCCTGCTGGACATTTGTATCTACCTTTAAATAATAACATGTTTTTGTTAACTTTTTTTATAATCACCGCTAATTTCATTTTGGCATGTATTGTTCCGCGTGCCTAACTGCCAAACAAGTTACAGTGAAGAGAACCAACGTTAAGTCTACATAACAACAACTTTGTCAATGGTGAAAGCACTAGAACAAGTGTTCATGTCCTTCTGATAGAGGCCATGCATTGATAAAAGAGTAATCGAAATACATGCCACCACATATAAAATAACCATTTAAATATTACCTTATTAAATTTGATAACCTGGTGAAGGCCTGGTTGATCAACATCATGGTCTAGATAAGCAGTGAACGCTATTCCGCCTGTAACTGGAATATACAAGTTAAGCTGTGAACGCTTTTCCGCCTGTAACTATAATACAAGCTAAACTGTGGACGCTATTCCGCCGCCTGTTACTAGAATGTACAAGTTAAGCTGTGAACGCTATTCCGCCTGTAACTGGAATAAACCAGATATGTTGTGAATACTTTTCCGCCTGTAACTGGAAAATACAAGATAAGATGTGAACGCTATTCGGGTTGTAACTAGAATATACAAGATAAGCTGTGAACGCTATTCCGCCTGTAACTATAATATACAAGATAAGCTGTGAACGCTATTCCGCCTGTTACTATAATATACAATCTAAACTGTGAACGCTATTCCGCCTGTAACTAGAATATACAAGATAAACTGCGAACGCGATACCGCCTCTAACTGGAATAAACAAGAAACGGTTTGAACGCTATTCCGCATGCAACTGGAATATACAAGATAATTTGTGAACGCTATTTCGGCAGATAAGCTGTGAACGCTATTCCGCCTGTAACTAGAATGTACAAGACATTACGTGGTCACCCCTTAATTCCATTAAGCGATGGGAAAGCTTAAATTAGCAGGATTTTATAACGGATATGTTGACAATAAAACACGTTTAAAAACATTGTTTACTGAAAAAAATGCGATAATCTGTTTAAATGTTTTTTACTTATACAATATGCTAACTGCTTAAGCCGAAATTAAGATTTTATTTCAAACCCCAGCCAACCCCGTTTTCGCTTCTTCGAGAAAGGGGTTGGATGGGTATGAAAGTTAATACTCAGACCACGTAATGAGTAAGCTGTGAACGCTATTTCGCCTGATACTAGAATATACAAGATAAGCTGTGGACGCTATTAATAATAACATATTCCGTATACAACTGGAATATATAAGATACGCTGTGAACGCTATTCCAACTGTTACTGGGTGTGCGAACATATTCCGTCGGTCACAAGAAAATATAAGATACGCTGTAAACGCTATTCCAACTGTTACTGGATTATACCAGATAAGCTGTGAACATATTCCGTCGAACACTGGAATATATAAGATACGCTGTGAACGCTATTCTAACTGTTACGGAATTATACAAGATATTCCGTCGAACACTGGAATATATAAGATACGATGCGAACGCTATTCCAACTGTTACTGGATTATATTAAGATAAGCTGTGAACGCTATACGCTATATGTGAACCTATTCCCACCGTCTGCAACTGAATTATGTACTAGCTGTGAACGTTATTCCGTATGTAAGTGATTTTTCCGTCTGTAGTTGAATTATATACAAGCTGTACACGCTAATACAAGGAGACTCTTTACAGACACTCGTGCTATTTACATTATTTGATCAATAATCGGCACTCAATCGTTGTTGTCACTTATATATATTTATTGAAAAGATAAAGCAGAACGAGCTGGTAATAAGCCAAATGCAATTACGTTATAAAACTTAGGATTAATTCCCTTTAAACCCATTATACTCACCAGAAATTTTATTTTGACGAACAAGTCTGCGCTGACAACAAAGTTATGATATAAATGACAAAATCGTGTCATCGACACCATACAGATAAATAAACGTGTTAAATACACACCTTGTATAACCTAACGAAGATAACACGCCCAGACCACGGGCGTCCATCGGTAAGGCAAAAATATTGCGGTTAAGAACGATAAAATTGGTCCGTTGTGGCGCGGGTTAGGTTCAATTGACTTCCTGATGGTTAAGCCAGTGATATGGAGTTAAATACCAGGTTTATTAACAATATAGAATATTCATTCTATTTGTAAAGAGTTGTTGACATACTATGAATGTATTATAAGTATATATTTATATATATTAATGTAGATATTTAATCATACTCTATGTTAAATTGATCTGATCTATATTTAAGAAATAACAAATACGTACCTGTATTTTATCGGTGAATAAAATACAGTTAGGAGTTCGGATGCGTAGTAATTAAATCACAGGTGCGTATTTATTATTTCGATTCTAACACAACAATAACCCCATTGTTTACGCTATTGTGGTGGCACTATATGTACTGAAAGGAAAAAGAAACGCATAATAAGAAAAATGCCTATACTACACTATTAGATACACCTAATTCTACGTAATATTCCAGATATATATCAACGTGTTTTGTACAAAAAGGGGCTACAACTAATTACAGAAAGGACAACTCTGTAATGTAGTAGACCTATTAATCAAAGTATACTTTGTTACACGAAATTCATAAACGTTGAAGTCTCGTTTGAAAAAGTTTAGCCATTTCAGTATTGTGTTTAATGTTAAGAGATTGCAACGTTTAAAACCTTAGTTTGCTCACCTGCTTGAGACAAATGCGCATTTTGTCGATATGAAACTTTAAAGGAGTAACCATTGGTGTGTTCGGTGCTATTTAAACCTTCTTTCCGAAGGACAGGCCTAATGTCGCCATGTACCATTCGATTAGCAGTAGCATATTAAACATACAATATATAGCGGAAATACCCATTATGCGTTTCTTTTTCCTTTCAGTATATTATCTCGGATGTCAAAGTAATCAGGCTGCTATGTTTACAGGCTGTTCCATTGTGCGCAAAGTTCTGCGCGGTATAGTTTGTTTCAATACACTGGTAGTCACGTGACAAACAATTAAGTCATTGCTTACGTCATATAGCTTGCGCTGTATGAGAGCTTGTTCAAGATGCTTATTAATGTAAGACAGATTGTCTCCTGGATAATCATGTTTCTTAACATTAATTAAAGTGCATTTTTACATTTTACCAATGACCGCTTACAGACTTCCATAATCAATCACCATAATCGGATGTCTAAGTAACAGATGATCAGTGAGTTACAACTGATTAATCATTACAACGCATAAACTTTGGCAATTCAGCTAAGAAGATCACTTGAAACACATAATACTTATCTTAGTTCACACTGGTTTTGATTTTTGATTGATTTATGCTGCTTTCAGCTGAACCGTACCATTAATGTTTGACGGTGCACTCGGTTTTATCTGTTTTTCATTCCATTGTTTATGTGCTCATACATGGCTATAATACAACTTATGAAATATGCGAAGAGCTGCGTCTTTTTCCTCAGTATCTCATGTCTGTAACTTGGTTGAAAAACCTCCAATCTCTATGTGTTTGGAACATCTCAAAGCCCTGCTGTTGGATTATTTTACATCTCCATGGGGTTGAAATATCTCAGGCCTATATCTGTTGTAATATGTTTTGTATCCATGTGGTAGACATATCTTAGATCTATGTGGTTAAAATATCTGAATCTGAAGCATCTGTGGTTGAAATATATATTGTCATCATGCGGCTAGAACATTTTATTTTTTGGTCTCTGCATGGTAGAAATATCTCAGGTCATTCAGTATGTTGTTGAAGTATCTTAAAGTGGTTGAAATATCTTAGATCTCCTTTTGGTTGAAGTCTATCAGGTCTCTATTGTTTGATATATCTCTTATGTGGCTGACATATGTTACAATTTTATGCTGTTGAAATATTTCAAGTCTTTATGCCATTGGAAGGTCTCGTATTTCTATGTAATTGGAAAGGCTCGCGTCTGTATGTGGTTGAACTAACTCTTGTCTATTTTCAATTGGAATATGTTCAGTCTCTCAATGTTCAAGTGGTTGGAATATTGTTTAGGTTTCAGCATTGAGAATATAGTATGACTCGATGTTGCTGGAATATCTATCTGTCACGGGAGTACATTGAGTGAACCTGAAATTAAATATAATTTATAAATTAAAGTTGCTGTTAAGTTACAAAAATATTAAGATGACGACAGCGCAAGGCTGTTCTACTGGTTAACATTTTCGAGAAAGTGACATATATACCTGTATTATTTTCCTCTTTTCCTGTTTATTCAGTATGATCAAAACTTAGTGTAGTAGACAATTGTTTTACCATTCTGGGCATATAAACGCAATGATGAATTGGTGCTAGGCCTTAGGCTTTATTTTACGCTCTCATCTTAGTATAATTTTGATTAATTTTTGATAATTCATGATAGATCATCTTTAAAACAAGAGGCCCAAGAGGGCCTGTGGACGCTCTACTGGCTAATCATAAAGGTTATGTATAATATCATTCAACCGAAACTTGGCGATGATATACGCAACTAGTCTTGGTACTGATCATCAATGCCAAGCTTTGCTGAAATCCAGCCAGAGGTTCAGGAGAACTAGTCCGGACAATGATTGTGCATTAAAACCTTTAAAGGGCTATAACTCTGCAAAAAATCATTCAATCGGAACACGGCGATGATTTGCACAACTAGACCTGGAACTGATCATCCCTAAAAAGTTTTTTTTAATTCTGGCTAGGGGTTCATGAGAACTAGTCTGGACAAAGTTTGTGTATTAAAACCTTTGAAGGGACATAACTCAGCCAAAATCATTCAACCGGAACTCGGTGACGATATGTACAACTAGGCTTGGTACTGATCATCCCTGAAATGTTTCACTGAAATCGGCCCAAATGAAGGCTCTTTCTCTTAATGAGACCAAAATATAGCACATTTTAGAAAATCAAGGGCCATAACTCCTGTGTAAATGGTCTAATCTGGCTGTTTTTCAAATTTGTCAGAGCTTATATTGATATTAACAATCTGGTAAAGTTTGAAAATGAAGATGAAAAATGAAAGCCTATCATCTTAACAAGGCAAAATATAGTAATTTTAAATAAATCAAGGGCAATAACTCTGCTGTTACGGGTCCGATCTGGCTGGTTAAAGAAATAACAAAAAAAAAAAAAAAATTAAAAAAGAGGTCAATGACCTTGAAGCTCTACTGATTGGTTTTTGATAGCTAGATCAGCATTCCTGTGAAGTTTCATGAAAATCGGTCAAGTAGTTTCAGAGGAGTAGTGGCTACAAGTTTTCCTTATATAACTCTATGCAAACAAAGATGGCCGCTGGCGGCCATGTTTAACGTCAAATCAAAATAATTTTTGACAAGGATCAACATCATGTCATACTGATCATTTTAGAAAAAGTCCCATATCAATATCACTTATATAGTTTTCAAGAAGGAGTAGTCGCTACAAACTTGTATTTTGAAAATCTATTTTTAGCCATGGTGGCCATCTTGAATATCCGGCCTACCTGAAACTTTGCTAGAATCAATTAGACATCAAGAGCAACATTCCTGTGAAGTTTCATGAACATCCGTCGAGTAGTTAAGAGGAGTAGTCGCTACATTTTTTACTAGATAACTCTATGTAAACAAAGATGGCTCCTGGCAGCCATGTTTAACATCGAATCAAAATAAATTTTGACAAGGATCAACATCATGTCATACTAATCATTTTAGGAAAAGACGCATATCAATATCACTTATAGTTTTCAAGCTGTGGCGGCCATCTTGAATTTCCGACCAACCTGAAATGTTGTTAGGATCATTTAGACATCCAGTGCCACATTCCTGTGAAGTTTCATGGAAATCTGTCGAGTTGTTTCAGAGTCCTGAGTAGTCGCTACAACTTTTTATTAAATAACTCTATGTAAACAAAGATGGCCGCTGGCAGCCATGTTTAACGTCGAATCAAAACGATTTTCGCCAGGGACCGACATCATGTCATGTTGATCATTTTAGTCCCATATCAATATAACTTAGAGTTTTCAAGTAGTAGTCGCTTCAAACTTGTTTTTTAAAAATCTATTTTTAGATTTGGCGACCATCTTCGACTTCATATCAACATGCATTTTTGCTAGGATCAACTAGACTTCATGGGCAACATTTCTGTAAAATTTCATGAAAATCCATTCACTAGTTTCAGAGTAGTCAAAATAAAGTTATGGACAGACAGACAGACAGACGGACGCCAGACCACGGCAGAGAGAGAGAGAGATCAGAGATCAGCAGAGCTTATAAAAAATTAAACGAAAAAAATTATAATAATAAACAAGAGGCCCAAGAGGGCCTGTAGACGCTCTACTTGCATGATGTGATTCAAAAACATAAACATGACAGAGGTCAACCCAAGAAACATTCTTCCTATATATAACTCTGGGTTATCGTTGAAGCCATTTTGAATACGGCCACTGCAGATCCCTTTGGAGGGGTAGGCAGAGGAGTAGAATCCCCCCCAAATTCATGTTCATTTTATCATTTTTTGTTCATGTTCATTAAAGGTCTTCATCATGATCCCTGCATTGTTTCAGGTGCTATCTCGCTCGCATCAAAAGAGCAGTGGCAGAAAAACAATAACGTGGCTCCAGCGTAAATGGAGTTTCTACGATAGAATTTGCAGCAACTCTGCAGTTCAGGGTGAGAAGGTTCTAGGCCCATTTTCCGTATTTTATCTCGATGTACATGGAAGATGAGCCTGGCATGTTCATGCCTTTTAGGCGCCATATTACCTTTCCATGTGTTGGTGCGCCTTAAAACCCCAATTCAATTCATTTTTCATCTGATCTTTATCAAATTTTACCAGATTCTTTAGTTATGGCCCTTGAGTTAGTTAAAAAGCTGTTTTTTGCCCAAAACTTTCAAAAAACGTAAATGGCAGTCACTCGTCACTCGCTTCATTGATGGTATAAGAGCCATGTTAGCCAGTAGAGCATATACAGGCCCTCTTGGGCCTCTTGTTTTTTTTTTTTTTGTGTTTTTTTGGTTTGATATTATGACTTGTACTTATTTGGAAGATTTGTTTTCTTTTTAATTTCCTTTAATTTTTTTTAGAGAATTTTCCCAGTCAAAAATTGGGAGAATTTTCCCAATAACATTTGGGAAAATTTTCTCAAAAACATTTTGGGAGAATTTTCCCATTTTATTTTGGGAAAGTTTTTATTTCATTAAATTATAAACAAAATGGCATATTTAATTGTCAACACTACAATGGAAGATGTTTCCAAGCTTTGAAGTGTTGTTTTAGCTATTCAGAAATAACTCATTTTCCCATGGGAAAATTTTCCCAAATTACAATATTGGGAAAATATTCCCATGGGAAAATATCAAATTGCTCGTATCGCTGTAAAACTTCATCATAGACCCTAAATATGAAAGCCGCATACTATTTTGACATTATATTGAAAGATAAATACTTTCTGTTTATCCCATGGGAAAACTGCCCAAATCATTTCCCATGGGAAAGGGTCATGGGAAAGACCCTTTCCCATGGGAAAAAAGCTTTTCCCATGTTTCCCATGGGAAAAAAGCTTTTCCCATGGGAAAGGTCAACTTCGCGTCAAATTTCTCGGAAAAATTAAAATGTCACCAATGAAATAGAATATAATTTTACAATCATTTGATATGTCCTTTCATATGATATAGTCGAAAGCGCCCTAGCTCATTCGGAATTACTTGCTGTTTTTGCCAAAAACCGGCGCGGCAAAAAAACAAACTGTTTTGTACAGTTAATGAAATTACCGAATTTATATCTGCTGACAACGTTTTTCGTGTTATCAAACATATTATCCATCAATCGAATGTGTACTGTTGTACTGTTTTTAATATGTATACTTTTCTTATTTTATTACTGATACTATTTTATTAAATTATAGTAAAATGTGCTCTTAAAAATGATCATTTTATTCTGTATATAATTAACATTTAAGGAATTCTGATCATTATTTTTTAAAATTGTATTATTTACTAATATGAGACAATAGGTGTTTATTTAAGAAATAGAACATCGTTTACTGTGAATTATCGTTTAATATATCACGGTTTGGAGTTCAATTGTAAACTTTAATTTCACGAGCCTGAAGTGCGAGTGAAATTATTGTCTACAATTGAAAGACAAACCGTGATATATTATAGATAATTCACCGTAAACGATGTTCTATTTCTATTCTAATACCCCTAAAATGTGAAAATAACGCACACATCTGAAATCTTTCGCATTGCTTTGCTTACTCTCCTAACGTTGAATACGTTACAATGCGTAATGCGCAATGCGCAATGCTTATTCTCATAACGTTGCAAAAATTACAGTGATATATCGTTCAATATACATGATATAACGAGATATTTTAAACTAGGCTATATAGTGCGGGTGTATTAGAGTTAGGTTTATGATGAGATACAATTACAAATACAAATGCAAATCTTTTATTCACTCAGTTCATACATATACATGAAAACATGAGGTAATGCATATATAATATATCGTACAAGGCTTTATTACATGAGTTATTTAGTATTAACAATAGATTATTAGACCGATTTAAATCAAGTGAATTTACTTTACTGTATTTATTGGAGGAGCTAAATTATATTCGTAATTTAAAACTGCTTGTATCATTTTATATAGTTCATTTTCACAATACTGTCGAAGAAGTAATTTACAACCACACTCTCGTATGACTCAATTTTTACACACATTTTCCAAATCTCATAATAACATATACGCATACATTTCTAATTGAATATATTTAATATTTGCTTTACAAATTCAAACTCCTTTCTAAATTCTATCTTGTTTGTTGAATTCATAATGTTGTAAAATGTATATATATTCGTTTTTTTGTAGTATTTCTTTTCCAAAAAAGTCTTTCGTAACATGTTTACATGTTAAAAGGTAATAGTATTCATCTCCTATATCTTCATTACATAAAGTACAAACTCTGTTATTATACACACATTTATTCCAGCGTCCAGTTTCAATTGGTAACTTACGGTTTCTTGTTCTAAACTTTACCATATACTTGATAGTTTACCGGGTGTATCTGTCAAGTATCTCTCAAAGCCGAATTCAGTTTTAAATAATCTGTATATATAATAACTACTAGAGTTTTATCTGTTTCATATCGTTCGTTTTAAAATTGATCAACGAGCTTTTGATGCGCAGATGCCACTTACTATTTGTAAAGTCGTGCGTTTCCGAGATGCCACTACAACCATATTTAATTAAGATTTGTTTGATACATTTAAGCCATTCAAAATTTAATAGTTTCTTTGTATTATTGCTATATTTGTTTAAGCTATGGAATACTATGTACACATCAGCTGAGAGTTTATTACTTTCTGGAGACACTACCTTTGTCCAAAATGATAAAATGTTCGTGTAAATATCAATTGAGTTTGGCATAGTAACGGTTTCGTCATACACCATACCATTTGGTGTAGATGTTTTTATATTTAAGATGTGTTTTAAAAACTTTAATTGCACTCTTTCGATTATTTCTAAATAACCAAACCCCCAGATTTCACACCCATATAACAAAGTAGGTTTAACTGTTTATTAAAGATGTCAATTTGTAAATCGATTGGTAGACGAAGATGCTTTGCCTTTTACAGTAGCTGTAGAGAGCTCTAATGGCTGGACTGGCAATATGTTTTTCAGCATTATAAAATGATCCACTTCTGCTTAATAATATTCCCAAATATTTGTACTCCGATACGATGTCTAAAGTGTCGTTATTTAATCTAAATGAATAATTCTCTGGTCTACCTTTCGAAAATACTAGAATTTTAGAATTGGATATGTTGACTGTGAGTTTCCATGTATCGCAATAAGTTTGATAAGTATTAAGGATTTCTTGTAGGTCATCTGCTGTTTCGCATACAGTAACAGTGTCATCTGCGTATAACAAAATAAATAATTTTAAATATATAAGAACGTCTTTGTCTAATTCGTGTTCTCGACAACTTACTCCGTTTACATTTTGATTTTGTGAAAAAAATGCAGGTAAATCATTTAGATACAAATGGAACAATAACGGCGAGAGATTTTCCCCTTGTCGTACGCCTATATTACATTCAACATAGTTGAACCTTACACCATTTAATGTTACACACGACTTGAGATTGTTGTACATATTCCTTATAACGTTAAAAATTTAGAATTGATGTCATGTGATAATAATTTATACCATAATCCTGATCTCCAGACTGTATCAAATGCAATAAAAGATCAAACAGCATATCTTAATATACTTCTTAATATTTGTTTGTAGCAATTATCATTGATTATAGAGATAACAGTAAATCCGAAATAATAAAAATATGGTACAAGTGAAATTAAAGGAAACGTGAGTTTGTAGCAGTTGTTATTTAATGTTGGGTTAAACCAGAAATTAGACACACTGTTTGAATAATTTAAAGTGTTCACAGACTAAAATAAGTGTTAAGTCTGTAGAAGCTTTCAAGGAATTCTTGAGGTAAATCGGATATTCAACAAATCACTAATTGGCTAAAGACAGAATTTATAAGGGTATATATAATAATTACCATGTGTATTACACGGGTACTAAATATTGACTCTAGCTATTTGTGGAGATATATGGAAACGAGAGTCAATGACACTTCCAAAGTATCTAGGTAAGGACAAAAAGACACAACAGAGGTTGAGTTCAACTCGTTGTTTTTCATTATTTCATAAATCCAACGATTTATTTAAAAAATCGGGGAATGCTGTTCCAATTATATGTGTTCTTGTTGCAATAGTATTGCCAATTATTGTTTAATTTTATACCTAGGTCTTTTATAAGTGTGTGTGTGTGTTTTTCTTTCCGGCATATCGCACATTTCGGTGCATATTTGTATTTATTCATGAAAGTCAGATGTGTGTATACGTCGAGATGAAAAGTCCATCATGTGATCATGACACACTATTAGAATTTAATATCAGAAAACAGTGTATAGCTGATTTATCGTCAATTTTGGGTAAAAGAGAGAGAGACAGAGTCAAAGGTCCGGAGCTAAGGTCAATGACACAGAGCTATCGTCAATGTTAAGGTATTTGGTATATATTAAATGTGTGATAAACTATATTGGAATATACAATATTGTATAGAATCTTGATCTTGCTCTGTTAATGTGCAACGCCAGAAGATATGTAAAGTACCGCACATGCGTTAACGGGAAGAGAGATTGATCAGACTTGAGCAGTCTGACAAATTGAAGGTGACGTGGTTTGGGGCAGCATTCGGCAGAGGCGATAACTGATTCTGGGATTGCATTCAAATCTCTTAGTGTGCTTGGGATGAAACTATATTGATAAGAATCTTTGCTAGCGAAATATTAGTATGGAAAGAAAGCTCATGCCGAGTCATTACTTTTCCTTGTTGGACTGACCAAATCCTTTGTGTGAATGGTTTCTATGCCTTTTAACATTTTATATAGGAGGATCAAGCGTCCTTCCTACTTTACCTTTAGTGGTTTCCATCTTAGCTCATTACAAATACCATGCTACCAGGATCATAACGATAATTGGACAAAACAAATCGAGCTGCTCGGTTCTGTACGCTTTCCCAGCTCCCCCCTGAAACCTATACAATGGGGTCCCATATCGCATCTGCATACTCTTAAGATATGTGGGAACACACCTTAACATTGCGGAACAACTTGATAAATTCCTTCTGAGTAGACCTAGGGTTCTGTTTGCTCCGGTGCAAACATTCACTATGTGTCTATTTCACCTTAAATCTTCTGATATAATAACGCTTACTAGGCTGGAACATCAATGTCCCATTTCCTTGCCCATATGCACTAAATTGTCTATATTTTCCTGTAACCTTTTCCGATCTTCCTCATTTTAATGGGTCTATAACACACACAATCATCAGCACAACAATCGAATATCTGACTGGATACCCTTAGTCCTATCATTTATGTACAGCGAAAACAATACCGGACCCTAGCACGATGCCTTGTGGTACACCCCTAGATGACTGAAGATCAACTGACATTTCACCATTAACTACAACACATTGCGACATGTTATTGAAATTATCCGTTAAATCAGTGAGCAATTCACTTTTATATATATACAGGAAATTTTTACAGAGAAAACATTTAGGAACTTAATTATCTTCCCGTTAACGCATGTTCGGAGCTTTACATGTCTTCTGGATGTTTCAGCTTAACAGGTCAAGATTAAGAGTCTACAAGTCCCCCCCCCCCCCCCCCCCCCCCCCCCCCCACCCCCACACACACACACGTATAAAAGACCTAGGCAATTGGCAATATTTTTGCAACATGAACATGGTTAAAAACACATATAATTGGACTCTCGTTTCCAAAAAGAGCTAGAGTAAATGTTTAGTATCCATGTATTACATTTTTGTTAACAATTGGCTCAGTCTATTAAAAAACTCAACTAGACCAGTTTTATATACATATTGCACAATTTCAGTTTCAACCACACCTAGATAATATAAATGTTTTCAAACTGTGTCAAGCACTAACTAAATTACGGGTGTCATCTCATAGGCTGCAAATTGAAGCGAGTATAAGGGTTAAACCCAATAGAATTCCTTTTAACGATAGACTATGTTTATTTTGCAATAAACTTGAAGATGAGTTTCATTTTGTGTTGGAATGCCAAACATACATAATGCCAAATAAGCAATATATTCCTAAATATTTTTATAAGAGGCCGAATATGATCAAATTTCTGGAATTATTAAATTCACAAAATAAGACATAAATTCGCCTTTGTACCTTTGTTTTAAGAGCATTTAAGTTATTAAACGAAACACTCTACAGAAATTAGATATTTCTAAATATGATGTATGTAATGTATGTAAAATGTCATGGTTGTAAACTTATATGTCATGTTTGTATACTTATGTATGCAATAATCATTATGATAAAAAGCGTATTGACCATTTTATTTAGAAAATAAATATATATAAATATCTATTACTCCAATTTTGAAATAAAATTCTGCAGATTGCCAACATTTAATAAATTGGATTCTCTTATGGCAAAGCCATTTAAACCATAGTTTGGAACAATTAAGTAAATATTTCGATTATGCCGTTAAAATGCATTCAAAATAATAAGAGTACATAGTTAAGCATGTTTGCCGAAAATGGGTGAACCTGAACTATTTGTGTGTGTGATATACATTTTATGTTATGCTACATAACTGAATTAACACATTATAAATTGCATGATGGCATTGTCAAATTGAAACAAATAACATGTCATAGCAGCCAACGTGTGTTGTGATAGTGTTTTTGTCCGCGCGGCGCTTTTTATCTGCAGCGCTTTTGTTCGCACATAATTTGAAAAAGTGACAATTTTTATCCGCACAGCGTATTTTGTCTGCAGAAAAAAGATAAAATATTACGCTATTTGTCTGCACAGCGCTTTTTGTCCGCACAGAATCTGAAAAAGTGATGATTTTTGTCAGCGCAGCAATTTTTGTTCGCACAAAAACTGATTAAGTGACGCTTTTTTGGCCACTTTTTGTCCGCATTTACTCTGAAAAAGGGACGCTTTTTGTCTGCACAGTGATTTTTGTATGCAGTGACTCGACTTATGTCCGCGCGGCGCTTTGTGTCGGCAGACAAATAAAAAAAGCTAAGCTTTATGTATGCAGAAAATCTGAAGCGGAGAAGTGATTGTTTTGTCCGCTGTTTTAACCATTACTATTCAATATTATTCATGGCAGGTTAAATAGTATACTATCAAAATACCATGTATCATGTATGCCACGCCCGGTAATGGCACCACCTGCACTGCTTTGGCAAAACCAAGAGTATAAGGCGGAGGATTTCCAGATAGGCAGGCGTGCGATAAAAAAAAATGCTCGAAGTGATAAGGTTGTCCAGATTGGGATAGATTAAATTTGGATCTAAGCCTAACCGTTCAAGTCGGTAACCTGGTCTTCACACTCATTGTGTTGTGTATTGTCCTTGTCATTGTATAGTTACTTTGCTCTTTGTTTGTGGTGCAGTGCTGATCTATGGTGGCATTGCGTTTATTGAGCACTAAATTACTCCAGACCATTTAATTATTGTTAATGCCAAAGCTCGGTCTGGAAAACTGGACGACTCGGCTAGTTTGTGGTGTAAATCATTAATATTAATCACATTAAGTCTCTAAATGATGCTTGTGCTGTGATCGACATACACTTTATTTGAAT
>JAWPHD010019575.1:0-35117 GCA_037043455.1 Cyrtodaria siliqua | reverse complement strand
AACAATGTGTTAATTAAAACTACTCATTAGTCATTATGCGTAGAGCGAGCGAAGCGAGCGAGACATTTTTTTTTATACTGAGGGCGTGCATCGAAATTGTTTTGATATTTTATCTACAGTAACATGAACATACATGTATGAATAAAAAAAAGTCCGTTTTTAAAATAAAAAGGTTTTAACAATTTGTTAATTAAACCACTCATTAGCCATTATGCGTCAAGCGAGCGAAAGCGAGCGAAAATAAATAAATACTGAGGGCGTGCATCGAAATTGTTTGATATTTTATCTACAGTAGCATGGACATGTAATGAATAAAAAAAAGTTCGTTTTCAAATAAAAGGATTTAACAATGTGTTAATTAAACCACTCATTAGTCATTATGCGTAGTGCGAGCGAAGCGAGCGAGAATTTTTTTTTAATACTGAGGGCGTGCATCGAAATTGTTTTGATATTATATCTACAGTAACATGGACATACATGTATGATTCGGAATTTTTAGGGGGGGCGCGCGCCGGGTGCGCCCCCCCCTGGATCCGCTAGTGATACATATTCTCGGAATCTCTCAGTTAACAGGTATTACTATACATAGAATAGAAATATAATAAATTGTATTGCGCTTTTATATCCATTACAAGATTAAAGGCAAAACAAACAAAGGACATATATAAAGTTAAAACCAAATTTACAGAGTAAATTACAACATATATAAATACAGTCAGTGTTAGTGAAATATATTATAGCTAGGGTACAGTTATAATACTTTAGAAGCAGTTTTTTAAATTTCATTGCTGCATAAATCTTCCAGTTGCTCTTATAATGTTAGCATTTGTGCTAGACATAATAGTCAAAAAATTCAAAACTCAGGATTATTACAAATTGATAATCCATATTTGTTCAATTCAAAATAAAGCAGATTTCTCTGTTTGGCATATTTTTTTAAAAATGCACATAAAATGAATTTCATCTTCTATAGTCTGGCATAAGTTGTATAATCCATCATTGATATGTTTACCGTTGTATCTACCTTTTTTCAATTTCAAGTTCATGTGCACTGATCTATATAAATCGAATCAATTTCAGAGAAGTACGTCAATGCTTACCATAGCGAAGACCGTATAAAGGATATTGAGAGCAAGTATGTTATTTTACTGTAATGTTTAAAAGAGGCTAAAGGAAAAAAAGAAACAAACCACTGGAATGTTCGCTATATATGGTATGTATACTATGCTCCTGTTAATCGAATGGTACATGGCTATATTAGACCTTTTCTTTCTGCAAAAAATACTAAAACTACAGCTAAACATCACACGGTTTTCCCTTCAACGTTTTTCATTATGATAGAATAGGCGTTTGACTCAAGCAATTGGGCAAACGTAGGATGTAACAATTTGCAATCTGTTTACATTAAATGCAGTGTTATTAGACCTGTGATTAAATGGCTCAAAAATTCAAAGCGTAATTTCAACATTTATGAATTTTGTTTTACAAAGTGTACTGTGATTAAAAAGTCTACAACAGCTCAGCTCCTTTCACTAGCTAGCTGCAGCGATTTCTTTGCAAAACATCTTTGGCTTTCACTGGAATACTACGTGGAATTAAGCATGCCGTGCGGAAATTCCTGGGTTACGTTTCTCTTTTCGTTTGGTATATAGTGTAATACCTGTTTACTAAGTTCTTTAGGTCTAAGACCACCATGTATTTTGCTGTACTTATCAGTTTGTGAATAAAGCATATCCTGTTTTCTTAATTCCTGAGTATATAAGACAAGACATTTAGACACGCTTGAACCCTCTGCTTTTCTGTAACCACAAAGCATGGAGCTTTGATATACTGTATATAGCTCATGGTTCTCTGTCAAATGTGTTCAAATGTGATTCTGGGGTCAAATACTGCTCCAACCCACGGGTCACAGTTTACATAGAATTATATAGAACCATCGATATATTTAAACAATTTCATGCACGACAAGAGTTGAAGTTCATATATATATTGCAGGTATCAATTTTGCAAAACAGATTTAGAGGTGAAGTGGTAAAATAAGAAATATAACAAAAATAATAACCATTAAACTGACTTTTACGGTAGCGTTTTTTTAAATGGTCAGTAATCCATACACCTTATCATCCCTTATTTTTATCTTTATATATTTACACTAATTTTTAAATAATACTTCATTTTTCATCAATTTTTGCGCACAATATGACCTATTTATGTGTCGACGTGCCGTAAAACACCAGTCATTTATTCATTCATTCATTCAGTAATCCCTAGCCTATCAAATGTTTTTATGAAACTCTCAGGGTGAAAACTAGCCTTGCATAGAGGTCCCATGAATGTATAGATTGATATACATCTGCATAGGGAAAACTATACAAAAATAGACCTATATATTAGTAGGATATCGAGATTTCTAAACAGTGAGCTTGTTTTGCCCATCTGGGACACTCGTTTGATCATACGGTTAGTAGGCACAACTTTTGGCTTTCTGTCCCGAGCTTGACTCAGAATTGCTACGTCTCTTAAACAGCGTTACACTTACCAGCGTCATCTAATCTCTGCACGTCCAATCTCAGACTGTGTTTTCATCAACTGCAACATATTTGTTCTACTGTGGAAAATATTTACAACCGAAAAAAACCATCACTACTTGATACGTGTAGCGCAATACCCATTCTTGTCTCTACACCACGGACCTTACTGTGAGGTAAGACCTCCAATGCCTCCAATGATATCCAATACTTATCGTTATGACCATGCTCATTATGTCGGTGTAGGTGCAGCATTTTTACAAGCCATGATACAGACGCTTCTCGTGAAGGTAGCAATTCAAAATTGAATACAACAGTTATTATCTTATATTAGACCACAGATAATAAAACTTACATTGTGTTATTTCAGAATAGAACTGGTACTGCGTTGCTTGGCGTTTGGTCTTGTAGCTGACATCAACTCTTTGACAAGGTTTGAATTTCCAAGGTACAGAATTTTTTTTTTGATTTATATACTACTCAAAATTTGCTAAGGATCACTTTTATTCTTCCATATAATTTTATTAGAAATTAATTCACAATAATGATATTAATTTCATTGATACTTCAACAATTCCACAATTTGAATCAAGTCATTAGATCACATGACCATACACTGCCCTAAATAATGTCATGTAAAATAGAAATAATGCTATTTATTTCAGCAAGAAATTTAGACAGCAAAAAGTGATCCTGAGCAAATTTTGAGTAGTATATATTAACGCATTTATCTAACTCTTCAAGCCATGCAAGTATTTAGATTAATTAGTCAAGTCTATTTTGACATCATCGTTATTAACATGATTAAATAATCAAAGAGCTCTAAGTTCAGATAAGCGTGTGATGTGAGAGTGCTTCTATATTGTTCCGTATTCAAATTATTATTGGTATGTTTTTATTTTAAGATACCTTCGTTCATGAGTTAAAATCCGAGTGGGGCAAACATTTTGTTTTGGAAACTTGTTTCATTGGTTCAAGTAATAAATATTTGTTTTTACTTATTTACCTCTTTAAATTGGTAGCCTGGGGACGTGGGTTCAAACCTTGTTCATCTTTACCAGAGTTGTTCAGAATGTGTATTTTAATATAAAAGTTCAGAACAACTTAAAAACAGACAGCCATATCTGACACACCGACTTGATTCCCGTTACCAGTTATAGGAGCCATTATTAGCTAGCAGAGCGTCCACAGGCCCTCTTGAGTCTCTTGTTTGATTTTTTCTGACTAATGCACAATAGTTTTTTTTTTCAAATATCACAATACTCATTCTTAGTGCTTGATTTATAGATAGATTAGCATCAGTTACATTCTTAATGTGTAATATGTATGCTAATCTCTTTTTAGTTTGATGTTATAAGTTACTTTTAAAATGTGTTGATAGTTTTATTGCTGTATACAGACTTTTGCAATTCTAAGTAGAATGGCATCTTATAGTGTTTACGATGCATTATTTATGTTTGTATTTATTGTAAACCATGATGAGACTTTAATAAAATTAATATCTTGTCCTTTATGTGGATACTAGTAATAAGTCACATTGTATCACGAGACGACACTGGCAATCCCCATTGTCTCTTATAAAACACGGCGTGTTAAACAATCACTTACTACTGTGTAGTCAAAGACAATTAGATCTACTATTCCGGCCGACTCGCAAACTATTGTTAATTTTGGTTGTTGATCTGGTAGTGGTAACTGTCGATCGTGTAAAATTTGTGGCTCGCCACCCTGCACATCGTCACCAGATGGATGGATACGAGGCTGAACTCTCCGAGCTCTCCGTTGTTCAACCTGCCTTCGTAACGGCATTTGTCGTTCGCCGCGTCTTTGACGAAGTCTTGGCATTTTTTCAGGGACTTAAAAATAAAACAAATTGTCATAAATTCTGTCCATAATTGAACATTATCATATTCATAATGTACAATCACCCGCAGATCTACTAAATCTATCATCTGTGAGCGGTTGATAGGAAAGTTCATAATGGTAAAATTGTGCAGATTAAATAATGCAATACTATTTCAATCTACATTGACTTTGCTAGTGTAAACGCCCGCTACTGTTGCAATAAGTGTAGATCCTTAAATTGTTTCCTTTTTTTCTTAATATTAAACGTTTTTATTACGTTGTTAGCAGCAATTAACCCTATGTGCTGCTAGAAAGAAAATGTAAAACGCTAAAATAAAGCTTTCCCGATATTGGTGACGTATTTTCGTAACTACGCAAAATCTATCTACTCCGTTGCTATGGCGACCGTCTGCCGATCAAATTGATGTGTGATACGTCACAATTTACAGATACGCAATGTTTAAAGCAGTTTGAAACAACTAAAATATATCGTAGATCTATTAATTTTAGGCACATACATGTATGTATCGATGATCCATTTGTTTGTACTTTTCATATATACCCATATTGTTTTGCGGACAAGTAATGTCATATCTTTCGATGTTTTGATCGAGTGTCTGGCGCCATTTTTGATTCCTTTGTTCCCCACATTCTCCTGTAGCGATCATTTTAAATATTAAAACATCGTGTTTAGTTGTGTAGCACAAACAAAATTAAGTTCAGTAGCTTATAATGTCGGTATGAAATAAGTTATACAATTTAAATTTTTAATGAAATATTGTTTATAATACTATGAAATTGTTAATGTTGTATCCATGAACAATTTACAATCAACTTGCTTGGTGTGTTTTTTTCAGATTATGAAGGAAGCTAACTCTAGATGGTTTTTTTTCATTTTTAAACTTAGCAGTTATTTCCCCTTTTATGATAATTTAAACTATTTGCCATTTTACGCCTTTATAATGTTGGTTTAATATGTTTAAGTTTTGCTACAATAGTTAAATAATATATTGTATTATACACTAGGTAATTATCTTTGCATACTGCTTTTGTAGTTATATAATGTATAAGGTGTGTAATTGTTGATTTGCGCTCTGTTGAGCCGTATTCTTCACGTTTCGTATTCTTCACGCATTCGTGAAGAATACTGAATGACAACCGTATTTGGTACACATGTGTGAAGAACTCGCGCATATGTACACGACTTCCGTAATTTTCACAATTCTTTACTGATCTGAGCTATTGCCACCACTTGATTATCGGCAGTGTCTTCGACGGTTTCACTAGGTTGAGAGTTAACCGTTTTTGTGGTTAAAACTTGGTCAATTATGTGCTCAGAAATCGATTTTCACCACAGTCTCTCCTGTACCGGCAAGTCTTCTCAATTACCTTTCAGTGAGTGTGGACGGACGGACGGACATACAGACAGACAGGCCGGCAGGCACAGATAGACAGTCCCTTCTCGAAAGTGTGTGCAGGGTATAAAGGACAATCATTTATGATACTGCTATTAGAGCGGGTCCATGGTCCAGTGGTATAACATCGCCGGTTCTGTGGGCGGCCATTACCGCCAAAAGTACGTTTTTAATAAATCATCCAGTCAAAAATGAATTAATTCATCGGTATTATATTTAATTCAATGTAACTTAATTGATTCACTACTTTTTTTGAAACCATCTAATCAAACTTAAAACAATCCGATGCTTGAAATAATCCGGATTATTTTTTCAAACCATCTAATCGAACTTGAAACGATTCAATGCAAAGCTAAAGAGTTCAGTCGAAAACATGAGAATGTGAACCAATTTAAAAGTAACCCAGTCAATTTACCGATACGTGAAACAATCTATAGGAAACTGAATTAATGCAAGACCAAAGCACTCAATTCAATGACAGCAGAATCAATTTGACATACAGACAAATGGCCGATACTGAACAGAATTAATTCGATGTAAAGTGAATTAATTCAGTGCATTCCCAAACAGTTGTGCGAGGGAGCCACTTGCACATACATAAGCTAGAAAAGTTACTTCCCTTGATAAGCATTCCATACAGTGTCTTGTAAGGGCAAGATGTGATGTTAATTAAGATGCGATGGTCGATGTTTCACGTATCGGTAAATAAACTGGGTTACTTTTAAATTGGTTCACATTCTCTTGCTTTGATGCATGTTTCCGACTGAACTGTTTAGCATTGCATTGAATCGTTTCAAGTTCGATTAGCTGGTTTGAAAAAAACACTCCGGATTATTTCACAAAGCATCGGATTGTTTTAAGTTTGATTAGATGGTTTCAAAAAAAGTTGTGAATCAATTAAGTTACATTGAATTAAATATAAGTTGAAGCGGAATACATAATTTTATATATACTATTTGGTGCAAATTACCGCTCGGACATACGAACGGACGAACAGATTATAAAACGTCAGCCCCACACACTTCTGTCATAATTTCTTGCAGATTACAATTATTAAGAGACGGAAGCGTGTGCTCTAGAGTTTGCATTATAAAAGTGATGGGAAAAATTCGTAACGATCGTCGACCCCCTAAATATTGTATGTCTTTCATTTCCATATTCTTCACATCTACTATGTGTGACCTATTTGTACTTATTCTTCTCGCATGTGTAACGTATTCTTCACGCATGTGTAACATATTCTTCTCGCATGTGTAACGTTTTCTTCACGCATGTGTAACGTATTCTTTACGCATGTGTAACGTATTCTTCTCGCATGTGTAACGTATTCTTATCGCATGTGTAACGTATTCTTTACACATGTGTAACGTATTCTTCTCGCATGTGTAACGTTTTCTTCACGCATGTGTAACGTATTCTTCACGCATGTGTAACGTATCCTTCTCGCATGTGTAACGTATTCTTCTCGCATGTGTAACGTATTCTTCACGCATGTGTAACGTATTATTCACGCATGTGTAACGTATTCTTTACGCATGTGTAACGTATTCTTCACGCATGTGTAACGTATTCTTTACGCATGTGCAACGTATTCTTCTCGCATGTGCAACGTATTCTTCACGCATGTGCAACGTATTCTTCTCGCATGTGCAACGTATTCTTCACGCATGTGCAACGTATTCTTCTCGCATGTGCAACGTATTCTTCTCGCATGTGTAACGTATTCTTCACGCATGTGTAACGTATTCTTCACGCATGTGTAACTCGCATGTGTAACGTTTTCTTCTCGCATGTGTAACGTATTCTTCACGCATGTGTAACGTATTCTTCACGCATGTGTAACGTATTATTCTCCCATGTGTAACGTATTCTTCTCGCATGTGTAGCGTATTCTTCACGCATGTGTAGCGTATTCTTCACGCATGTGTAACGTATTCTTCTCGCATGTGTAACGTATTCTTCACGCATGTGTAACGTATTCTTCACGCATGTGTAACGTATTCTTCTCGCATGTGTAACGTATTCTTTACGCATGTGTAACTACACATTCTTTGCTCAAAATAACGTTTATCTCCATGTTATCCAATCAAGGGCGACGACCCATTGTAACAAAGGATGACCATAGAAACACAGTTTATCGAAATATAAGGCACCAAAACAGCGTGAAATCTGTTGTGACAAGAACCATGAATGATTCACATATGCTACAGTGATAGCTTTTCAATTTGTTGCTGGTGAAGCAAATTACGGTTTTATTTATTTTCGTTTCAGCCACTTGAAGACACAACTGTTTGTTTTAAGCGTGTTGAAACTGACTGAATCATCCACGAAACTCACATCTAGCAAGGCATTCAAGAACACTGATGCACTAGAAGCAATACTCGTCAAAGAAGACAGAAACGTATGGTTGAGTTAATTAATTTTAATTAATTGATTTACTGGGGGCGATCTGAAACCAAAATCATTTAGCAAACTGATAAATGAGAGAACGTATTCTGATAAAGTTTCAAACAGATAGGTAGGGTGATGAAGGTGTCACAGTGTACACAATTGTCTTGGCAATTTTAAGTAATGCTGATAATCAGATTTTTTTATTTTTCTCTTGTAAGGTACTCTTCGTAAAAGAAGGGCATTTGCATATAAACTTTAAAGCTTTTTGTCACTATGGGGACGTCATTTGAATATACGTCATAGCATATAGGTTATACTGATTGTTTATGTAAAACAACAGTTAAAATGTGTCATATGTTTCTTGAGACGATGTTTGAAGGGGTTCCCTGTTAAACCACAGTATACAAACTTTGGAATCCTAGGGCTGGGCTAAACATTTGAACAAACTTTGCAATCTATGTGGCTTTAAAGAAGAATATCGCTTTAGCCGGTGCTAGGAGGCGTGAGAGGTTTTGCACTTGACATTAGCTCTCATGAACAGACTCAATAAAACCGAGTCTGCTGCTTTTATCTTTTGTTTGTGTTTGTTGTTTCCAAGAGATCCAATTTTCAGTATTTTTTGGGAGAGGACTACAATATTAAACTTCTAGCTCGTCTTTGAGATAGTTTTTAAAGATTTTCCGATATTTTGTAAAACTGTCACATCCCATGGTGGGACCAAATTTTATCCCAGCTTCAGATTTTGAATAAACCTGGTAGAAGACCATAAGCTAAAGCTACAGGCAATATAATTATGAAAGCCTTATGAGTTGTGGTTTCAGAGTAAATTATATTTTCAATTTTCCTTAATACAAGTATATGTACCAGGAACAGGGCACAATTTAACCCTTCGGGTAACCATGGTAACCATTTGAACAGATTTGGTCGAGAATGATGAGCTTATGCTGTATGCAGTATAAGAGCGCCATAGCTCTTGTGATTGCAGTATAAGAGCGCCATAGCTCTTGTGATTTCAGAACAGACGATGTTTCAAGATTTTCTCTGAAAACGTCAAAGTAAAGCAATTTGACTTCATTGTCACCAGTAGAACTAACAATTTGCAAACAATAATACATGCACCATATAAGAACTCCAGCGCCTTTATATTGGGAGAAGAGAAGATATAAATGCTAGTTTTGACCCAGGAGAGACAAAAATACAAACTTGATAGGTTAGCACATAGCGATTAAAAGATAGAATTGTCACAATCTATGGTATGGTTCTTGAGAAGTAGATTTGTTTTTAAATCTATGTTAAATATATGACATCCCGGTTCATGAAAAGAAGATTGTTTAAAGTTATGGGTATTTTTAGTAGCGGAGGCCATTTTGAAAATCCCACTGACACATGTTTTTTTTCTGTAAGGTACTCCCTATTATAGAAGCTTAACCAGCAAGATCACACACTGTCATGCAGGAGTTATGGCCGATGGACTCTTTTAAAAATGTATGATGTTTGCGATTTTCGCTCAGTAAGTTTAACATTTATAATCGCACTCATGATGACACTTGGGGGAATGTTTATAGCAATAAATTTGATAACCAGCCCGATCGTACCTATCATGCCGAGGTTACGGCTCTTCGATTTTTTTTAATTGAAGATGTTTGCTGTTTCCGCTCAATAACTTAAACATTTATAATCCAATATTGATGAAATGAGGGGTTAGTGTTTATAGGGCATCATATCTCGACCAAATTTGATAACCAGGCAGATCGCATATATCATAATTATATAACGTAATATTTCAAATCCGACCAAATTTGATAACCAGCCCGGATTTTTTTAAAATTGAAGATTTTTGCGATTTCCGTTTAATAACTTAAGCTTTTAAAATCCAAACGAGTCGCAGCAGATCTGGGTTAACAATGAACGCAAAGGCTGTTATAATCGTGCTTAGCGGACTAAGGCTTAAATATCTGTTATATCCAAGGTGTGCACCAATTCACTGTAATTTTCTTATAACGACCCTTCCACGCTCTTTGCAGTAAGTCTATGTTAATTAAATACCACACATTGCATACTAAAGTTTATGTAGGTAAAGTTACACATGTTAATAAACGTAGCTAAATTAAAAGATAAAACTCATGATTTATAATAATAAAATTAGTTGTAATTTGTTTCAGACTTTCCCCATGGATATAAGGAAAGTAGATTGGGAATTATACTTGAGGGTATGCTGCAGAGAAACAGCAGTATCTCTTCAAAATAATTAAACAGCCCGTGGCAGCTATACAGTGACGTACGTATGTAAGTTAAAAGGAACGTTTAACTATATTCAAACAAGCTTCATTATTGATTACCATATACGGAATATTTATAAATATGATAATTTACGGACTTATATTACCATACACGGAATATTTATAAATATGATAATTTACGGACTTATTGGAAAGACTAGAATTCCGCGGAATTGAATGTGTCGCCTGAAGTTTTTATTTTTACTAACATTGTTACTAACATCGACCTTGAAATTGATCTGAGTGACCTTAAATACAATCCGACGCTTTCTTTCCAATAGTATATAAGCTACATACACAGCCAGTGTTGTTGAAATATCTCATTCCTGAATAAATCTCATTCTCGTAATCTCTTTCCTGACTTAAGTTAGTGGCTAACTTCTCTTAACAGTGATCTTGACCCCATTATTCTTCATCTGACATCAGTTTATGCGCACAATACGACCTATTTATGTGTCAACGTGCCGTAAAACACCATTCATTCATTCATTCTTGACCCCATTGACCTCAAATTCAATCCCAAGATTCCTTTTCAAACAGCAAGTTTTGTTCTAATATATCATTACTAACTGAAAAGTTATTGTTCGGAATCATTTTTCTATTTTAGTCGCAGGGACTTTGACCTTGATACCAGTGACCTCAAATGTAATACTAAGTTTCCCGTTGATATATGCTACCTACACAGGAAGTTTTATTTTGCAATATTTCGTTCCTTACTAAGTTATTGTTCGGAAACTATTTTCCTATTTTTAGTAACAGCGACCGTGACCTTGAACCCCAGTGACCTCAATGCAATTCCAAGCTTCATTTTCATACAACCTACCTACACAGCTATTTGGGTTCCACTTATTTTTCTTTCGTAACAGCGACCTTCATTTTGACCTGACGGTAATCTCAAATGCAACCCCAAGCTCCATTTAAGCTGCCTACACATCAAATTTTGTTGCAATATCTCATATCGAACTAAAGTTATTGGTCGGAAACATTTTTCTATTGCTAGTGACCTAAAATCCAATACCAACAAGGATAAAAATATCGGACAGGGAAAGCAGCATTCAAGGGCGACAGTCAACCACAAAACACAAAAACAAACACTCAAACAGACAAACGAAAAGGCAAAGTAATAAAAAATGCAACGACATCACAAACACAAAAGGGTTGACAATAGGGCTACCGCCTTGGAACGGTCAGTGGCAAAGTAGGCCACTGGGGGGTTTAAACCGGTTCTAGGGTGCACCAAACCTCACACGTACCCTACTGTCAACCCATTAAAACAGGACAGTGTAAATAAAGAAATCCCCGCCATGATTTAATCTCTAACCAACAAGGCAGCATCAATAGGCAATATAAGTAAAACACAAATATGCTCATGTAAATATAATACAAAAAAACAATAGCCTAGAAAGCCACAATGAAGGTACTCATTGACTTGGCAGAAGCCAGAGCAACAAGAAAATAAACCATTAAGGGCACGACAGGAATGATTATAGACAAACATCAAACGCCACCGTCCCAATGGGCTTTAGGTAGGCGTCATCATAGGGTCCACAGCCTGTCCGGTCATCGTACAATTAAAGAGCAAAGCATAGTGGCGAACTGTAAAAGGGTCCACCACCAAGCATGCAGTACGTTGCAAAATGATAAGGTCATAACCTCTTTTGATAAACATTTTAACAAGTTTAACAAAGATAGTATGAAAGTGATCATGACCATGAATCTTACGAAGTTTATAAATCACATCACCATAGAAGTCAGGTTGTGATAGTCCTTGTCGCGGAAGAGTCCTTAAATTACTTTTATATTTGGGAAAATGATCAGGGTTACGATAATAACATTTTGCAAAGGTTTTACGAAGTTTATGGTAACGGTAACCCTGATTGAGTAGCTTTTTAGTTATACAAAGATTACGAATATTAAAGTCCTCAACTCGAGTACAAGCTCTTGTAAGACGAATAAGTTGAGACACATACACCCCATAAGAAGTTTCTCGGGGAACATCCCCATCCAACTGGGGGATAATTAACAATGTCAAAATTAAAATCATCTCTCTTGTCATAGATTTTGCTAATTATTTCGCCATTTTCAACCGAGAGATCTAAATCAAGAAAAGAAGCGTTATTATCAGATACATTAGCTTTATTAAGCTGAAGTTCGTTAGGATAAATATTATAAAACATAGTTGGAAAGAAAGGGTTGTCAATGTTCAGTATGTCATCCAGATACCGAGAGGTGTCATTAAAAGCTTCAATAACATCTGCCTGGGTATCTGGTGAAAGACTCAACATGAAATCCCTTTCATAGCAAAATAAAAACAAATCTGCGACAAGTGGTGCACAGTTCGTACCCATAGGGATACCAACAATTTGTCTATAAACGGTGGTACCTTACGCCACGAAAATATTATCTAATAGGAAGATGAGTGCTTCACAAACTTTATAGCAAGTCCACATAATATAATTGTCTAAACTGCCGTTAGTGAAAAACGCTTTAATATTATTACATGCCAAAAATGTAGTATTTTCTCTAGCGAATGTTTTTTGAATAAGAGAAATTAGCTTGTCTTTAATAAGATGATGTGGTAAGGTTGTATATAGTGTAGAGAAGTCATAAGTACTTATTGATGAAACTTGACCTTTATTGAACATTTTATCAAGAACGTCTCCAGAATTGTTTATAGACCAAACTAAATTAATCCCAGAGTTTTCATAAGTTTTATCACAATATAGTTTAACGTGATCTTTAACGGCAGTAAGACAAGAAGTTAAAAGTTTGGAGATGTTTGTTGTGGTGCAGGCACTAGAATTAGAAATAAAGCGAGCATTATACGGATTTTAATGTAATTTAGGAATCCAGTACATGGTAGGCAGTTTATTTTGCTTATAGTTTACACCAGCCTTGAAAGTAGTGCACCGAGTGATATGTGCGGAAAAAACATCATCATCAGTAGAATTAACTGGAGTATACGAATTGGTGCTGCCGAGTTCCAGAGATAAAACATTGACGTAATGTAGGCGTCAAACAATAATTACATTATTAGCTGCTTTATCTGCAGGAACTAAAACAAATTTATTATGAAATTCCTGAATTCCCGATTTTAGATTACGAAAGGAAAACCTAGGTCTCGGAGGTAGTAAAGAGGGGTTAGCATTATAAAAGTTAATACGTGTATCTATAATTTTAAGAATAGACTTTTTCCAAGTAGAAAGCGAGTTTGGGTCCGCATGTTCTCTACGACACCATTTTATACTAAAATCTTCAATGGAGTGGGCGATCTGGGCACGACAGGCATTAAAATCAATAGTTGAAGGTAATCTATATTTAGGACCTTTGGAAAACAAATGCCGAATACGTTCATCAACAATATCAAAATTACCAGTGATGACATGACCTGCTGGAGCATAGCAACATTTTGATGTGTACTATATCAAGGTCAGAAACTATTTTGTTGTAGTTGAAAATAATATTTCTAATAGGCTTTTTATACTTATAACAAATTACAGGACTTTCGGAATTTTTGAAATATTTTGGGATAGAATCAACTACATGCGTATGCCGAAAAGTAGACTCCTTGTCAATATGGGGTCGGAGAACATATGTGTAGCTTTGAACTATGGAAGCAGTGTTATAGAAGGGATCTGTACGAATGAACATTTTGTCGGCTTCCTCGTCGATCAACTGTAGTGAAGAAATAGACAAAGAGGTAAGCCGTGAAGGCATAGAGTGCTTTCCAGACTGTTTAAAAATAGTATGTAAATCAGCGACAGAAATAATTACACGCGATTTACGTTTGATGTTACCATTACGCCTAAGACCATGAGACCTAGATTTACGCTTTCGAATAGAAAATATAGAAAAAATGTCAATATTAGGATCTTTAGAAATATTTCCTTCTTGATAAATATTGTCATTAATGCCGAGTGGATAAGGTGTCTGTAAGTTTTTCATCCACTTAAGTTCTGCAATATGTCTAGCTTTTATTTTGAAGCTTTTAGTAGCATCATTATCAAAAAAATAATATTCAACCGGTTGAACAGTTACGTAATTAAAATTATGACCTGACTGACGAAAGTGTTGGTACAAGTAATTTCCAAGCCTCTTTTCCATATATGCTACCTACACAGCAAGTTTTGTTCCAATATCTCATTCCTAACTGAAGTTTTTCTCCGAGAACTGAAAGTGTGACTTTTAGTCGATGGACGACAGACAACGCCGCCAGACGACGGCCAAAGTAAAATATAAGTGTCCGCCATGCATCGCACGAGATACAAAAATCACAGCAACTGTATAAAAATGTATACTAACATGTAATAAGGCATTATATTATCATTTACGAAACACCGAAAACGCTTATAAAAAAAGAGGAGAGGATTAGAAAACTCGCCTAACCAGCTAAAAGAAGTGGGCTCGATTCTAAAAGTGTATATTACCTAGACGTTTATCAGAAGCCTTTCGCGGACATATGAATACATGGAAAATTGAATACAGTAAAACCTGCTCAAATGGCATCCTGTACTTAACATTGTCTTGTTCAGTCTATCACATATATTATGGCAGGTGTCCGTTTACGCTCCTCCTCCGAGTTTGTGATATGGGGCAGGCATACTAGTGTAGACGTTCTTGAACGTTTTTATCGACCTTTGCGTTCGCAGATGCTGATGTCTAGGCAATCGCTATAGCATAGTGACTTAAGATACTTTAAAATGTTACGTCATTTTCAGCACATTTAAGGTTATATATGACTGTCAATTTGTTCGTTGGGAGGCAGACCCACCACAACACCCACCCATCACTACCTGCACCCTCACACATCCATTATTTCCAGGGTATAGCCACTACTGTATACATCCCGCCATCCGTAGTAAGAATCTACACTTTCTCCCTATAAGTCGAGCTCCTAGTGGGATTCGAACCCGCAGCGTTGAGAGAGTGATTTAAGAGATGAGCTTGTAGTCCTGATAATTAGTTGGGTATGCCTTATAGTAGTACTTTATTCTCCACCGCTTCTTCGTTCGTCGGATAAGAACGTCAAGCCGATGGACCAGTGTGTCGGTGTTTAACGTAGGGCACGTAAAAGAACCGACAAATCATTCGAAAAGGAGTAGTGGATGCTCGATAGCAACGGTTATGTCTACATCCTCTTCCTAGTGTATTGCGGTCTCACCAGCTAGGGCAATCGGGTACACGCCGTACAGCGGGCAATCTCAGTGTCCGTCAGCGCTTATATCAAAGACAGTATTAGACATTTTAAATTATGGATGCCTTTTAATTATGAATATCTCTGTGTCGCCTTGTTACTAAATGCTTTAAGAGGATTAGAACAGCACCGCTTTCACAGAGTGAAGTGGGGACCATATCGGAATCACGTTGTCGGTAACGTCACGTCCCGTCGCGTAACGCATTTTTATTACTTGAATTCGTCAAACAGTTCTGCATGTTTTTTTTTCCAAATTTCATATACACATAGCAACTGTTGACCTTATGTGCCTCTACGTCATTTGATTGCCTAATTTATTACAGCATTATGGCCCGTTGTATGACTGGGTGTATTCATCACCTTCAATGTTAGTTCTAGCTTTTAACGTTATTTGTTTTAGATTATGCATAGTTTTAGATTTGATCAAGACAATTTGAGAGATTAACTCGTGTATTGTGTCTCTTTGATGATTTTACTTTAGTTTCAACGTATGCTTAAACAAATCAACATATTAGCATATGCACGTCTACATACACATTATATCCTAGCTTCCAAACAGGTCGTGGTAAAACAAGTAAGTTGGCTCCCCTTCTTCACAGTTCATTTTATAGTTTAAATATTGTTTTCAATTTACGAAAAAACTAATGGCGGATCCAGCGGTGTTGATCTGGCGCACCTCGCACAACCCCGCACCCCACCCCTAACACACTCCAAACATATGTTTTCCGAAATTTAGGTGGTGCAATCGCTTAGTCTGCCGTTGTCCATCATAGAATTTAACAAATAAAACATTATTCTGAAAATGTACCGAATTCACTAAATGTATGACACCAAAATGTTTCGTGGGGGCATTGTCCATTGACAATCCTTTCTTTTCTACTATGGTTAATAATATATATCCTAAAGAACTTCAACTCCATACAGCTAACATTTCTGATACTGTCACTCCTTTTCTTGATTTACACCTCTCTATTGAAAATGGCGTTGATTTACACCTCTCTATTGAAAATGGCGAAATAATTAGTAAAAATATGACAAGAGAGATGATTTTAATTTTAATATTGTTAATTATCCCCATTTAGATTGGAATGTTCCCCGAGCTACTTCTTATGGGGTCTATGTTTCTCAACTTATTCGTTTTTCTAGAGCTTTTAGTCGTATTGAGGACTTTAATATTCGTAATATTTGTATAACCAAAAAGCTACTCCAGCAGGACTTCCGTTACCATAATCTTCGAAAAACCTTTACAAAATGTTATTATCGTAACCCTGATCTACTTTTAAAATATAAAAGTAATTTAATAACTCTTCTACGACAAGAACTATCACAACCTGACTTCTATGGTGATGTGATTTACAAACTTCGTAAGATTCTTGTTCATAATCATTTTCATATAATCTGTATTAAGTTTGTTAAAAAGTTTATCCAAAGAGGTTATGACCCTATCATTTTCAACGCACTGTATGTTTAGTGGTGGACCGCTTTACAGTTCGCCACTATCACAACCTTCTATGGAGATGTGATTTACAAACTTCGTTAGATCATTGGTCATGATCACTTTCATGCAATCTGTATTATTTTGTAAAAAGGTTTATCAAAAGAGTTAAAGACCCTATCATTTTGCAACGCACTGCGTGTTTAGTGGTTGACCCAGTTACAGTTCGCCAGTATGCTTTACTCTTTGATTGTGCGAAGACCGGACAGATTGTGCATTGTCTTTAATCTTGTCCTTCCGCATCCTTCAGCGTTCGTTCTCTTGTTGCTCTGGCTTCTGCCAAGTCATTGAATGCTTACTTTTAGGCTTTCTATGCTTTTTTAAATTATATATACATGATCATTTGTGTGTTTTACTTATATTGCTTATTAATGCTGCCTTGTTTTCTTAGAGGGTGGGGGCGTCCGTGGCCGAGTGGTTAACGTCTCTGACTTGAAATCACTTGTCCCTCACCGCTGTAGGTTCGATCCCTCAGGGGCCTAGGAATCTTTATGTGAGGAAGCTATCCAGCTGGCTTGCGGAACGTCGGTGGTTCTACCCAGGTGCCCGCCCGTGCACGAAAATTGCCCGGAGGGGCACCTGGGGTCTTCCTCCACCAATGGAAGCTGGAAAGTCGCCATATGACCTTAGCTGTTGATGCGACTATAAAATCCAATTCAATCAATCTTAGAGGGTATAACCTGGCGGAGATATCTGTATTTATACTGTCCCGTTTATTTGGGATGACAATAGGGTAAGAGTGAGGTTTGGTGCACCCTAGAATCTGGTTTAAACTCCCAGCGGCCTTTTTTGCCACTGGACGTTCCAAGGCGGTAGACCTATCGTTAACCCTTTTATGTCTGTAATGTCATGTATTGCCTTTTATTCATCTTTATAGTTGTTGTTTCTGTGTGTATTTGTGTTTAAATGTCGTCCTTGAATGCTACTGTTTCTGTTCGATTTTTAGATCTACGTTTAAACATATATGCCAGTCTATCCGTGTGTACCGTATTTCATATCTCAAATGTCCTCTTAACATTTTTTTTCTTAAATGTCCTCTTAACTCGACCCAATTAATACAAATTTACCTTTCAGTAATACATAAAGCCATCTGTTATTATAACTATACTGTTATTTATATAAATCGTTATATATAGTATTGTTTGCCACCTTACCATGCCACAATTGTATCATAAATGTAAATTCTGGAGCTATGCTCTTTTGTCTCTTGTTATGGTTGTTGCATAATAAAGATTCTTCTACTTTGTTTTCAGTATCAAGACAAAATGTAGTTCAGGAAGAGATCTCACAATGAAACATTGAACGCAAAGTAGTAAATATAATGCTAGCAATCAAGAATCGAAGGCACCCCGACGCTTAACAAAGTTACATCACTGGAAGTCAAATATGAAAACTTTGCCGAAACGTCACTGACAATTGTAGCAAAAAGGAAAATCATCTTGCAATCGTGACCAGTGGCAGTAATGCAAATGGAGAATTGAAACTGTTTAAAAAGTTGCACATATACACTTAAAACACGTGTAAATGTTTTCTCTCTCGTATATATTCTAATCGTTCATACTATAAAACTGTCCTTTTGTTATATCCCACATTTTCAAGTAGTTTCTTGTATAAAGTATATTAGCAACTATTCAAACATTGTCGTATATATGTAAATATAAAGGTGGGGTTAAATATAAGTTTCTTATTTTTCAATCTCTGTAATAAATACTGAAAAGTGGATCCAAAGAAAGCAATAAACACGATATAAAAGTAGCAGACTCGGTTTTATTGAGTCTCCTCATGAGAGGTAATGTAAAGTGCAACACCTCTAACGCCTCCTAGCACCGGCTTAAGCGATATTCTTCTTTAAAGCCACAAAGATTGGGTTTGATGATCACAAAGGATCAGTAAGTAATAACACTACTGATTTGTAGTCGGTGCAACTTTTGACAGCCGCCACACAGCACTAAACGAACGCTAGTGTGAATGATAACAAATGCTGAAAAGTGGATCCCTTGAAAGCAACAAAGACAATCAAGAGATAAAAGTAGCAGACTCGGTTTTATCGAGTCTGCTCTTGAGAGGTAATTTAAATTGCAACAACTCTCACGCCTCCTAGCACCGGCTTAAGCGATACACACACAACACTATACTGTCTCATATTTTATTAAATTGCTTTTACTTAATAGTTCCTCACTTTTCAAAAAATAGTTCATTAAAAGACAACATGTTGTATGAAAAGTTGATAACACGTGTTCTGATAATTACTTAGTCTCGGCCGCTAGACCGTATCATGCATATGTCTTACTAAAAAGATACTAGCTATAATATCATAAGGTCATACTTTCTGAAATACAGCTGTATTAATTATTGACCATACGATTATGACAGAGGACAACCGATTTCAAACTGTGAATAGCAAATAGGCAAATTATTTTAATCGACCGGAAAAGGAACTTGCGGGATTCTGACATTTTCTTTTTTTTATTTTATTACTTTTAGTCTTCACATGCGGTTACAGATCTTGATAATAGTACTTATTTTTTTACCCCTTCTTTATAATAAACTAGTCTATACTGTTTTACTCGACCGGCTTATGTCATGGTATATTGTCCGTTATCTGTGCATCCGTTATTTGTTGTTATTAGCACTCAAGTACATTCATATTGCATCTAATCTTAATCAAACTTGGTCAGGGCGTTTGTATCGATGAAAGCTCTAACACGTTTGAAAACCACTACATATCGGTTAAGAAACACTATAGAGTTATGGACCTTGTTTCATGAAAAATGATATGTGTTTGCCTTAACACTTCAGCACCTTTGTCATCTCAGCTTTACAGGTCAGAATATTTATATTAATGCAAATTGAGGTTCCATATAGTCCTTGCAACTGATTTAAAGAAAGAAAATGCTTTAGTTTGCCTTGTTAATGCTTGAGAACCTCAATGTTGCATCTGATCCTCACCAAACTTGAGCACAGATGGTATATAATAAACTTGACTATTGAAAACATGCTTTATTTTTGCTCTGTGAACACTAGCTCCTTAATTTTTGATCTGATCTTAACTTACTGGGAATGTTTATCTTAATAACAACTTTGACATGTATTTGAACCAACTAGATTGCGCTCAAATGATCTAGTGAAAACATTTTATCTGATTATGTCCATATTATTCCAACCAATAGAGCAATATGGGTTCTCTTGTTGTATGCATAAATCTGTCTATAAACCATTACAGAAATTGTTTGGTCGTCTGTCCTGATTCATCCGGGGCATTCATGATGAGTTTCTTTAAATTTTGTATTTTAGCTCTCTGAATAACAGTTTAAGTATTTTGTATTTCTTCATATTTTTATATTTATTAATAAAGATATTATCATTCCATGAACGTTTAAATGCTATTTATGTACTCTACACATATTTTTTTAAAGCTCACATGATATCCAAGTATTGTGATCACTCTGCCAGTTATCTGAAAAATGACCATATTAAAGTTACATTGCAGAAAATGTACGTACAAGCTGTACGGTACTGTACATGTACCTCCATTTTTTAGCTCTATGGCAAATAAATACAAAGAGCTATCTTTATGATAGTACTACGTTTCCAATGATGAAATACCCCTAGCAAGTTATTTTTGATGATTGAATATGAAATTCACCTCATTATGCGTCAATAAAGATAATCCATGGATATATGAAGCACTATAATGAATATATAGCACTATTGAAACAATATATGCCACACGATTGGAGAGAAAAAAACGTCTGTTGTTGTTTTTTGTATGTCAGGTGATATAAGTATACTGTCAAGCATTTTTGTGCTGCGAGGAAAGTGACTATGCTGTTTGGCCAATGTAAAACCAAATAAATAAACTAAACTAGGGTATAATGCACAGGCTTGCATTACATTAGTCGACAGGCTTGCATTGCATTAGTCGACAGAAAAGATAGACAGCAGAAGATATAGTGTTGTATTAAATGTATACATGCAAGTCATATTTATTTACATCTACTACAACACTTCTCTTCACTAATTTAATGCAAGCCTGTGCTACAATCTACAATCTGCCTAAATTGGTTACTCGGGCAGGCACTAACGATTAATACAGTTTATCCGCGCGTTTATTTTTCATGCTCATAAGGTCTCACACCTCTAGTATCTCCCCTGAAAGCTCACGGACCTAGAGACAAAAGGAAAACAGAAAATAATTCTATTTTTTCTCAATTTCAGGCAATTTTTAATTTGAAAAATAGGTTTTTCTTTGCTTTAGCATACATCTGCAGTGTAAAAGACAGATGATACAGAAAATCCCATGTTGATATGAGGTTTCATTCAAATTTCAGAATTGTTTGACCGAAGCACCACATATTCAGCTAGATAGTGTATGAATTTTGTATTTTCCATAGGGTTCACAAAACATGAGCGAGAAAAAAAAACCAACCTGGCTAACTTATGTATTTTATTGTTTTAAATTACTGGTCTTGGCTATACTGAAGATATTAAACCAACAACAATGTCTGCTGCCCTGCTTTAAAGCTCAGATGTTGGAAAAGGCTGTACAGTAACCCTATGGGAAAATTAATTGTGGTGTGAGACCATAAAGTCGACGTTTGGGTGACTTCATGTTGTAAAAACAAGTACAACGTCAATTTATTATATTACAGAGCAGCTTAAATCAAAGCCAAAACAAATATATAAAACACTTCTGTGTAAATGGTTGTTTTGGGTTAAGCCATAATTAAGAATATATTGCTATATTTAAGCATTTGGATGACGGCCATTTTGCTAAAATAGTAAACAAGGATGGGTGGGGTGGGGTGAAGCGTGGGGGACATTTAATATATTACAGAGGATCTTACATATAAGCCGAAAACAAAATAAAACATTTCTGTGTAAATCGTCTTTGAGTTAAGCCATAAATAAGAATATATTGTTGTATTGAAGCATTTGGATGGCTGCCATTTCGAAATGGGCTAAAAATAGTAACAGCATGACCTGTGACCTTGGGGATCCTTTTCGATTTTCAAGTTAGACTACCAAAAATTATAACAGAAAGTTTCGTGCTTTTGTACACTCTGTCCACATCCGACCATTTTGGTCCATAGCTACAACTGATCCTAAAATATGGTTGTGTTAGTGCATAATTTGAAACAAACCTAAAACTATCAAAGAGATACCATATAGGAGTGGATATCACCATTTTCATGATTAAATCTAAAACTTCGCACTTCGAAATGCGATGAAAACCTTTCAAAATGAAATTACATTTCAATTTCAAGTATTAAGCAATAAGACCACGCAGTGATACCCCCATAACTGAATTGTATCCAGAATTTAAACCGATAAAATGTCTAACCCATTCAACAACCGGATGAAAATTGCTCGGTGTGGTAGATTAACAAGATGTCATCTAGTTGATAAAAACGGCATATAAATAATAAGTGGAACTTGGAGCAAGCTGCCAAGAACTATCATTACAAATGGTATAAAAGTAAATGCAACATCAGTGGAAAATGCGTGTTTGGTTTAAACATGTTTTATTCACATACGAGTTGTACAAAGTAATAGTTTAACATAATGACCTGGTTACTCGGGCAGAAGGAACATGATTAGAACGAAAGTAAAATACGCATGATATTATTCTCCTAGTGTACGACATTGCCCTCACCAAGGTATCGTCTGAAAATCAGAGATTAAATTTATGACAGATAAATTGAATTGAACGATGTTATTAACGATGCATCAACACATTACTGTATGTGTTATTTAGAGCCGTCCACGTGCAAATGGAAGAATACATATCCAAGAACTAAGCAGTAAGTATTTCTATCAAAGAGATTAGATGTTTCTTACCGTTATCGAAGGATATATTTCGATACACGGGACGGTAAATTTTAATGAGCCTGAAGTGACTCACTGAAGGGAAGCATTTTTATGCCCCCGAACTGTGGCATATAGTAGTCGCACTGTCCGTCCGTCCGTCCGTCAGTCCGTCAGTCCCTTCGTTCGTTCGTCTGTACAATCGTGTCCGGTTAATAACTCTGACAATAATGGACGGCTTTTAAAATAACTTGGCACAATTGCTCGCCACAACAAGACGACGTGTCGCGCACAAAATTCAGGTCCGTGACTCCAAGGTCAAGGTCACACTTAGAGGTCAAATGACAAAATCATGTCCGGTCAATAACTCTAGCATTCCTGGACGGATTTTCAAATAATTTGGCAAAAGTGCTCAACACAAGACGATGTGTCGCGCACAATTCCAGGTATGTGGCCACAAGGTCAAGGTCACACTTAGAGGTCAACGGTCAAATCGTGTCCAGTCAATAATTGTTTGCATTATTGGACGGATTTGTAAATAACTTGGCACAAGTGCTCACCACAACCAGACTACGTGTCGCGCACAAAATCCAGATTCGTGGCTCCAAGGTCAAGGTCATACTTAGAGGTCAAAGGTCAAGGCGGGGAGGTGAAAGGGAGGCCGCAATGTTCAGAGTGGGGGGCGGAGTATGCTTCAGATTATGCTTTGCCCCGCCCGCCCCCACAACCCACCCCTTCACCCCAGATAATTTGAAGAAAGAAAACATTTATTGCTCAAAAAGTTTTTTGTGTTGTTTTTTTGTGAAAATGTTTGTTCCCCCATTTAATTGTTCCCCACCAACCACCCCCACCCCCACCCCCTTCACCACACCTCTCCCCAATAAATGAAACATACTTTTTTTGATTATCAACTATCTTTTACAAAACGTCCCCTCTCCCCCGCATCCCCTCCCCCTCCCCAATAGATGAAACATTTAGAAATGACTAATAAGCATTTATATAGAGAGCTAGGTAATAATATACAATTATGGACTTTTCAGCTGTTATACATGATGTGATATGCACCAAAAAAATCATTATTGACCGAGGCGATAGCCGAGGTCAATAATGATTTTTTGGTACATATCAACATCATGTATAACAGCTGAAAAGTCCATAACTGTTTTATTATATAACCCTCAATTTACAATTATATAAAACAGGTCAATATCAAAAAAACAATTATATAAAACAGGTCAATATCAAAAAAACAGGTCAATATCGCTAGATATTTTTTCTAAAAATTACTTTTTAGCCAATGAAAACGCGTCTATTTATAGGTTATATAATAATATACAGTTATTTCATGGATGTTCCCCAGTTCCCCAGGTCGTCCCCGACCCGATACCGATTACATGACGTCAGATATATTGGTCAGTGCCTAATAAAGCAAAATGTATTAGGTCACCCCTTTATTAGGCAGAAAAGTGCATACCTGCATGATAAGTATCTATATTAGTTTCATATCTACTCCATCTGTTATCTAGAGTCCCATAAATCTATATTCAGTAGATGTGGAGTCCAAAAAATCCATATTCCGTATTTGTACTCTGGGATTACTCTGGGATTAGGTGTGGAGTCCAAAAAATCCATATTCCGTATTTGTTCTATGGAAGATAACTCTTAAGAGTAAAATCAATGAGTCATTTACGATTTATCTTACGATTTTATTTTAGTTGAAATTGGATTGAAAAATTACTGTTTTGGTACTTAATATGAGTCTTTCAAATGACATTGTACACAGTTAATAAATGTTAAAAAATGTAATCCTTTTGTTCTGTTCAATTAATAACAGAAATATCATGTTGGAAGTAAATGTAAACCATTTGGTTAGACTATTGAGGTGTGAAATAAAGAGGTCATTTAACAGTGTTGAGTACAATACCGAATTAAGTTAGACGAGAACCCAGCAGACAGAATCTATATTGTCTGCTGGGTACTCGTCCAATAGAATTCAGTATTGTACTCAACAATGTTAACTAACCTCTTATTGTGTTGCATTAAAGCAACTGGTTTGAGTACAATAGTGGAAATATAGGATTGTAACATGATTAAAAATACAGAAAGAGATTGGTTATATTTATATATGTGTGAAATAAATATTAATTATTAGTCATTTCTGACTGTTTCCCGCTATTGACGTCACAGGGGTGAAACAGTTCGACTGTTGCCCTCCTGACAATAACTGTTTCATGCGCGATCTGAATGCATCATTTTACGCATATTCAATCACGGCTATTTTAAAACCCCGTGAATAAACCTATACTTTTAATCCGAACATATTGCATGACCTGAACACCTGGATAGAGTTTTGTTGAACGGTTTTGTAGTGTACTTTTGCCGTTATTTGGCGGATTAGTTTCTTTAACTGTCTCCCAGTCAGTACTCTGTTTAACTCACAAACAACCCGTTTATGTGAATGTTGTGTACATGTTGCGAATTCGACCGCTTTCACTCAACTTCACGGTGGCGATATCATTTGACTTTTTGAACGGGTTCACAGCAAAGATAATCAACAAAACTCCATTTATGTTTAGCCTCAGTAACTTTCTTAATATTTAACGAATTGTGTTCAACTAAAGCGCATATACCCCTTCACTGTGCGATTCCTCCAGTACTTTCTGATGATAGCTTTCCCAAAATGTATACGGCCATACGCATCCTGTCATTTCTAAGACTTTGGGAGCGCTTATCTCCGAAAGTACTTGAGGAATCAAGTTGTTTTACCTTTAATTTGTAGGGGTATGCGCGCATTAGTTGAATGAAATTCATCAAAAATTTATGATGCAAATATATTTCTGAATCCAGCCACCGTGGTCTGTACATAGTGCATAATAGTACGACAGTAAGACAAGCAGTCTGGGCATGATAGGTAAAGGATAATATTATTAGTTGGTAAGTGTAGCCTTTTAAAGACTTGTTTAACATGAGTGTCCCTGATTATTCTAGGAAGAATTGTGGTTGATTTGGCCAAATATGGCATAAAACTACAACTTTGTTTCTTGATGTGCCATACCACTTGCCTGACGAGGAGCAAATTATGCAACAGACAACTGGCATGGGGAAGAAAGAGTATAGAGCATATTGGAGCCGTATTTGTATCGCAATTAAATCATGCACCCTTTTGCAAAACATAACTAAATATGTTGGAATTTTAGTGATGCTTTCTTAAATTGAGTAGTTATAAGTAACCAACGTGCAGCTGTACTTTGCACATGTCGTCGTTATGTACAATATTGTTTTGGGTGAATGGGCTTAACCCAGATGAGACTGTTCAAGTTGGGGCAGTACCATAATTGTCCATGTTTGTGCTCTTAACCAACATTAATACATGTTTAAAATGGTTTATTCCATTTATTCCAATTATTAATTAAATGCTTATTCATTATATCAATTCCTTATACATGTCTATTTCATTTCGTTAATTTTCCTTATCCAAGAAAACAAAAATAGTAACCAAAACCTTCTCTCCCTAATCTACTGATCGATATCAAAAATAATGTGTTTGAGACGCCCCCTAAATATTCGCTCATACGTTTTAGATGTATATCATTTCATTTGAGATCCATCCTGTGCAAGATAAAATAAGTAAAACATATGCAACGTGTTTATGAACAAAGGCAAAATAACATTTTTATTTTAATAGGATTTCAAGTTTGATATTTCGTCAGATAATACTTACAAAAGAAAGCATCCATTATGCAATTATGTTCATGTTGAACAGATGGGCTATTATTTACGTAGATATTGTAAGCATAACAATAGTCAAAATAAATTTCTATTTGAATTTCATTTCAAGTTTGATATTTCTTCAGATAATATTTTACATGTTAATGCTTTTCTCACCGATGTAAAAAGTTTTATGTCTAAATGTCTAATCTATGGATCGAATTATAATTTGCATTCTAATACACCCGCACTATATAGCCTAGTTTAAAATATCTCGTTATAAACAACGATATATCACTGTCATTTTTACAACGTTAGGAGAATAAGCAAAGCAATCCTAAATAGTTCAGTTGTGTGCACTATTTTCGCATTTTAGGGATATTAGAATAGAAATAGAACATCGTTTACTGTGAATTATCTATAATATATCACGGTTTGCCGTTCAATTGTAAACAATAATTTCACTATAATATATCACGGTTTGTCGTTCAATTGTAAACAATAATTTCACTCGCGCTTCGGGCTCATGAAATTGTTGTTTACAATTGAACTCAAACCCGTGATATATTAAACGATAATTCACATACGATGTTCTATTTCTTAAATATAATCCAGCCGTGCATTATAAAACATACGATTTTGATTTAATAATTACATGATGGATATATATTTTTTAAATATTAAGATGTATTAAGATTTAAATATTATTAAACTAAATAGTAAGGATGGCTAGTAATATAGTGTTTGTCAAATCACGCACAATTCAGGGCTTTATCACGCACAATTCAGGGCTATGAGACAACAGCAGATAAAACGAATATAGCAAAAGTGCGTTAAGATGCACACATGTCTAAACTTGTACTTAGAGTGCGCTAGTCAATATAAATGGTAGTGTTGAAATCATATCTAAGTCTGTATAAATCCTCTGTTGGGTTGGCATTCTCGACAATATTAAAGTTATCTATCAATAGTTGAATTGTTATATTTTAGATTTGTAAATAATTCTATAATTCAATGTAAGGGAGGCAAATTATTATTTAACTATTTTTGCTTATTGAGTTGTCTCCCTTACATTAAAGGGTAGTGAATAGTTATTGGTTTCCTTTTTAGTATAATCTTTATTTAATTATAAATCTTTAGTTATTTGTGTTTCATTTAATCAAAATCAAGCCTTCGTTTCTTTATATGCTTTGTTTACATGTTATATTATGTGATTGTAATGCCAGAAATGGCCCATGATTGGTATAAATAAATATTCTATTCTATTCTATTCTGTAAATTCTAGAAAAAGCAGTACAAACTGTAGCAGGGTCGCTGAAATTTCCTTTGATGAATGCAGTCAAAATAACAAGGGGACGGAGCTACCATGCTTCCAATAAATGGAAGTTAGAGAATGGTAGTTATTCTGACAGGGTCACTAATTACAACATACTACAAAAACAAATAGTCTCAGCTCATTAGTTATTTTAAAACGTAGATGGGCTACGCATATCCTGGTGTTTAAACGAACCAAATCGCTGAGACCATACTCTATATATTATTTTCAAAATCATGTCCATTTGTATTTCTTTGATTACAGTGATTCTATAATACAATGTAGATGCAATTTGTGCGACAATGTCATAACACGTATTTTTACGATGCGAAACCGACAGAAGGGACATATGACAATCTTGATTTTTTAAAAGCCTGTGGCGTCCCGTTAGTTTCATTTATTCAGTTAATACTTGTTTAGTTATAAGAACTGAATTGGATTTTATAGTCGCACCAACATTAATTACAAGAAAAATATAAAGCAAATTATGTTTGCACATTACTAACTGTTGATTATATTTCGCCAATTACCTATTTAAACATATGGCAGAATAAGAAGAACAAGAGATGTTGGAGAACAGCGCAGCTCGGCTATTTACTTTTCAGAAAACAGCACAAATTACACCTGCTATAATTTTATCATCAGATAAAGAGGCAGCTCTCTTCATATAAGCATTCTTTAACAAATTACAGAGATGTATCCATTAGTTAAGTGTTTATACAAGAAATTAAAAAAATTAATATCACCGCCAATGATCGTTATTTAAAGCTACATCGCCAATAACATTGTTTTGGTACCGAAATCTTCTACATTTAGCCTAAATAAGGGCACAGTTTCAGCTTAAAGAGTATTCCGGATACCAGCTGTAATTTAGACGGTATTCCGGATTCCGGATTCCGGTATCAATTTATTTGGTATTTTCGGTTCCAGTGGGGAGGGGGTTTCACTCTCTAAGCTAGTAACCTTAAGTAACTCATCAAGTTTTCTGGTGTGCGTATTCGATGTGTATATGGTATTGAAGTAACATATATAACTCCTATAAATGTATAACAAGCAGATATCGGATAGAAAACAGTATGTATAATATAGTAGTAAAATACAATACGAGTTATTAGAGTTATTAGACACATATACTTAACAAAAAAAGAAACTTCCGCAACTTTACCCATACATGTAGACACAATAAAAACATATTTTGATTGGTCTTATATGCCAATACCTTTGTTAAAGGCCAGCACTGTCATGAAAACAATTTTCTTTGAATCAAACTTGTGGGCAAACTTATTCCCCTTGATTTGGTTTAAACAGCATTTCCGGATCTGGTGGTTAAAACTTTGAGTTAACACAGTTTTGTTATATTGAAATAAACAGAGAATGACAACATCACCACAAAAACAGAGAAAAGACGCTGATCTTTTCACTCATTGTTGCGCCATACGGCTTTCAAGAACGAATATTTTCAGATTACCTCCCTTTATAATAAAAAATATAGTGATTTCGCAATTTGAATAAAACATGTTTTAGCAGCAACAGGCAAACTTTGGTCTTTGATGATTATTAATATTGATCAGAATGATTGAGTTATAAGTATAAAATGATGAAATTTTATCTAGATTGGTGAACAAAGTGTAACAAAGTCAACCCTATAGGCTAGTCAGCGTAGAATATCACCTTGAAGTAATTGCAAAAGTTTCAATAAGTATCACCTGCGAAACATCAACCTTAGACATGTATTCAGAAAAAAGTTGCACTTCCGTGGATGATGGGAAATTTGTTTAATTTAAATTTTATTTTCGATATTTATCAATATTTAGGATTCACAATTTATGTCCTGAATGGTACACCATACTCGTACAAAACAAGTTTGCACGCGCCATATTTGAACTTCCGGAATTATGTAAACATCCAAAGGCAACTGTTTTTGCGAGAAATAACAATGAGAAAAGCGTGTTTGGCCATGTAAGTATATTATTTTCTCCATATTATGTATTTATTTTGATTGTATTACGCGTCAGCGTTTATTCTTGTTAAAAAAAAACAGTTGTTATCCAAATCAGTTGAGAAAAGTTAATATCACGAAAATCAACGAAATTTCATATTTATTGTCGTATTGTACCATAATACCCATATAAAGTTACCCGAAATGGCTAAATATGATAAACTAATCAAATAAAAATCGAATTTGGTAATTTAAAATGGAAAAAATAGCAATAGCATAACACTGGTTTTCGCCGATTTTTAAAACTACGGAAGCCCGTACGGGTCATAAATGCGTAATCGCGCGAAATATAGAAACATCATTTATGCGTTTTAAATCACATTTTAACTGCATTTTATTGATGATGTTCTGTTCTTTTGTTCATTCAAACCCCATTTTCTCTTTAAAAGGATGCATGATGTGTAACATCTATATTGGGAAAGCCAGTACGGTAGTCGTTGGAAAGGAGCCATTGTGAAGCTATACCATTTGGAAATATACTTCTAAACAAGAGAATGCCCACATAGTGGTAAGCAATAACTGAATTGATTAATAGCCTGTATTTTATTTCTATTTTATATATTACATTACAAATTTGTTTAGTAAAGAAAATTTCTTTTAAAATGTTGCATTTAGTTTGCATTTGTTTACTTAACATATTTATTACGGATCCTATATAGTTAAAATTGTTTACTGTATCACACTTTTAGGTCCAAGAAAATAAATTGTTTTATGTTAAATCAGTTAACTTTTAAAAAGTAAAATATTGAAATGGCGTATCCTCAGTACATATATCTACTATGATATGATGGTTTGTATTATAATTCAGATACATTTATCAGGAAATGTATCTTTCAAATTCACCCTATTTTTTAGACCAGTATTCAGTGAGACCTAGTCAGATGAAGGCCATGCATCATAAACTCTATCGTTTGGCAGCCAATCCAGTGGCCAGTTCATTTGCTTCTCCAAGGTAAAGTAATGATTGTAAATAAACAATTTATATGATTGTAATTGTTTTAATGCAGGTACTCATTAATAATATTAACAAGTTATGTTATAATAACGGGAAGAATATAAATTATTTGTGAGCTTGAACATCCACAGAAATAAAGATGAGTTAAATTATAATCTCTTATTCTATTGGAATAATGCAGAACTTAATTTTGAAATTTCAGGATGATGGATCATGGGTTATTGCTCAGCAATGTGATGTGACCATAGCCATCTGAAATGGATATTACAGTAAGTGAATTGCATTTTTAATCACACTGAAAATACATGTTGTTTTACTGTCTTTATCATGCATTAGCATGATCAACAATGATGAGATGACACCCTTTTTTCTCTTCATCATACATGTTAAACCAAACAATAAATTACTTCCAGTTATTATTTAATAATAATCCCTAGTCTTTCCAACTTTTTTTGGGGTTAAATTATCAAATTTATGTAACATTTGCATGTTTCGAAAATGAAATAGTTTTTAAATAAATTGTATCTTTTTTTCAGCAAGAGTGTTCTTTCTGCAACTTACCCGTTGATGATAGCAAACCAACTGTTGTACTTCGTGGTAAAGGTTGTGACACCATCAACAGAACCAGCAAGGACAGACTCGCGAATATTCATGTTGTTCCGGGTCAGATAGTCCACACAGACTGTAGACGTGATTTTATTCACCCGAGAAACAGTTCATCAAGCAAATGTGACACTAATAATAATAATAATTATGTAACACGTTCAGTTGTAACATTTGATTTTGAAAACACATGTATTTTTTGTGGACACCATGCCAAAATTAATAATAGGAAAAGAAGTGCTGATGTATATCCCGTTAGAACAATTGAATTTCAAGAAACTATAAAGCAAAAATGTATAGAAAGAAATGATTCATGGTCACTTGAAGTACTTAACAGAATATCCTCGGTTCTTGACTTACCTGCTGCAGATGCAGTCTACCACCAAAAATGTAATGTTAATTTTAGAACATCAAGGCAACTTCCTCGAATGTATTCAGATACATATGAAACACCACCAAAGAAAAGTCCAGGAAGGCCTGATTGTGTTGACATTAATGAAAGTTTCAATCATGTAATTTCTTATGTTAAGGAACATGAAGGTACCATACTGAACTTTGGTGGGCTCGTCAAGGTAATGGAAAACTCATGTGGAGAGAGGGCATATTCCAAGAAGCATCTGAAGAGCAAGCTTCTTGATTACTTTGGTGATAAAATCTCCATTAGTACTCTGGAAGGAAAGGAAGACAAGGTCTGTCTGAGAAGAACACTTTCAAACATTGTCTACACTCATTCTAAAGAAGAATGTAGCTCTGAAGAAGAAAAAAAGAAGAACTTAATACAAGCAGCAGCAAAAGTTATCAAAACTGAAATTGATTCAATCAAACAAAACAAGGATTACTTTCCAAATGCCAGTTCTATTTCTTCGACTGAAGAGAACAAGAAGTATTTACCAGAAAGTCTGACATTGCTCCTATCTTCACTGTTCTCCACTATTGACGATGTCAAGTTGGCTTCCATTGGTCAAGCTATCATCCAAGCCTGTCATCCCAAGAGCACTCTTGCCCCCTTACAGCTAGGTTTAGGGGTTCAGCTGCATCATCAGTTTGGGTCAAGATATTTGGTTGATCTGCTACACAAGATGGGATTTTCTGCATCTTACACTCTGGTTCAACGATATGAAGCCAATGCTGCAGCTACTTTGAACACCAACTTGCCAGATTTTTTCCCTGGAAAATTTCTACAATTTGTAGCTGACAATGTTGACCATAATGCATGTACCTTAGATGGCCATGGAACATTCCATGGAATGGGCATAATAGCATGTACAAGCCCTGGATCCGATGTGAAGATGGCAGTACCCAAAAAAGAAATATCCTTGGAAGATATTGTAGCGCTTGGCAGGATCAGCATTAAGTATTTTACACACATCGATTCTGATGAGCCTCGCTTGATGTTTGAAGACATACAGACTGACCACTTGGTTGATGAAAGACAGACAAAGAATGAACACTTTGACCTATTTTCGAAAGTCATTTGGTCTCTCAACACAAGAAGGCCAAGCTGGTCAGGGTTCATGCAACTATATTACAGTGCTGAAGAAGAGTATCCGGGAAAAACAGGGATATCATTTATGCCAATGATAAACTTAAACCCAAGCGATGCAACATGTATCAACTCAACCTTGCACTTTGTCTGCTCACAGTCGTCGAAGTATGGAGTTACTCCAGTGCTTACCTTCGACCAGCCATTGTTTCAGAAGGCCACTAACATTGTATCATGTTGCACAAGTTCAGATCCGTTGAAGAAAATAGTTCTCCGATTGGGTGGTTTCCATACCGAGATGAGTTTTCTAGGCAGTATTGGGCACATCATGTCTGGTTCAGGCTTACAGGAATCAATCGAGACGGTGTATGCGCCAAATGCTGTAACACATATGATGAATGGTAAAGCTGTTGCACGTGCCTTACGTGGACATTTCTTGGTAGATACAGTCCTCCACGCTATGCTGTTATCCAAAGCAGTGAATATTGATATACCTGCCATGGAAGAGGATGTTGGTTTGCACACCAGTCAAACAGGAAACTCAACTCCTGGAGAAGCTGATGCTCAAGATTCACGATTGACTAACGAAACCGGCTTGCAAAGACAACTATCTGAGATGTATGAGAAGTTGACACAAAAGGAGATGAGTAGCAATGAGATCGCACAGAGTGAAACTTTGCAAGTAGTAGCAGCTAGAATCATAGAAGAGAAACAGAAACTTACGCACAACAGGACTGCATCTTTGTGGTTTCAGTACATGGATATGGTGTCCATACTCCAGGAATTTATAAGAGCTGAGAGAATCGGTGACTGGAATGGACATCTCATTACTTTGAGCAAAATGTTGCCTTACTTTGCTGCCTCTGGACACAATTTATATTTGAAGTCTGCACGCATCTACATACAGAATATGTTGAAATTAGAGCAAGACCATCCTGAAGTTCATAGGCAGTTTTTAATGGGGAATCACACCTTGCGCAGAAGTGAAAGGCACTGGGCTGGCTTGTCGACAGACCTTGTCATAGAACAAGTACTAATGAGGTCACTGAAAAGCACAGGAGGAGTAACAAGAGGCCGTGGCATGTCAGAAACGCAAATAGCTGTGTGGTTGATGTCATTGCCTGCAAATGCAGAAATAAATAACGCTATGCAACTGTTCACCGGTACAGCATTTGTTACAAGTGACCAGCACAAGGACACCAAACCTGCCCGAACAACAAGGGATGACAAAGACACAAGGACGATACTCGCATTTATGCAAGATCATTCTCCTTTTGATGAAACAGACGGAGTACTGAGAAATATTGAGACTGGGGTAGCAGCAGGTAGCAGGGTAAATGCCGAACAAGCGAAGGCTATTGGAGAGAAGATCGTAGCAAATATGGCAGGACAATTTCTTGATGAATATTCATTTAAAAGATCCAACCAGGTCGTTACCCTTGGTGACAAAACATCAGTCAGAATTGCTGGGGAAGCAGTTGCAATTGACCCTCAACTTCTGTTTCAGCGCCTCACAGCAATAGCAGATAGATATTATGAAGATGTGTCAACATTATTTCAATACGAACTTTCTAGCGTACCGTCATCCCTTTTTGACAACACAGGTTCACCACGATTAGCACAGAAGTCACAGCTGGCTGATGCAATTTGGAAGATTGGCGATTGCGCTCTCGATCCAACTGAAAATGACACTGACAAGAGAAAGCTACATGTTATCGACGGTGGATCATTGTTGCACCGAATTCCATGGACAAAAAATATGACATTTGGTTCCATATTTGATCTATATCTGAACTACCTCACTCAGAGATATACTGAACCAATTGTCGTGTTTGATGGCTACAATGACGGACCTTCTATCAAAGACACAACACATCTACGCCGCTGTAATGGAATTGTTGGAAATCAAGTCAAATTTGGGCCAGACACTCCTTTCAAATCGAAAAAAGACACATTTCTAAGCAACTCTGAAAATAAGCAAACATTCATTGAACAACTTGGTAGCCATCTGTTTGACCATGGAATCACTGTGCGGCATGCACCAGGGGATGCAGATATGCTAATTGTTTAGACAGCCATTGAATTCGCACAACAAGATA
>JAWPHD010019574.1:0-35117 GCA_037043455.1 Cyrtodaria siliqua | reverse complement strand
CCCACCCCGGGGGTCACTGTTTTACATAGGCTTGTATAGGGAAAAACTGAAAAAAATCTTCTTCTCTGGAACCACATGGCACAGAGCTCTCATGTATTACATGTAGCATCAGCTTATGGTCCTCTACTAAGTTTGTGTGATCAGTGAACGTATATCACGCGTTCTGTCGGTTCACTGAAGCGAGTGTTACCGTCTGTAATTTCTTCGATATACCATTAGTTGTAAGGTGTTAACCTGTTTGCTTGTGTCGGTTTGTTTTTTTAAGTAGCCAAAGCTGGGACTGAAATTTGTTTGCGTCATTAAAAAAAAAAAAAATACCGAGATGTGTTAATTGTTTGTTTGATTTTTTTTTTACAATAACTTTAAGTATAATATTAATGACATTAATTAAGGAAAGTGATCAAACCTGACACCGTTTTTTTTTTAAGTCGGACCGAAATTGTTTGCGTTAGTCGTAACATTTGGCTAATTGATGAAAAAAGATATTACTCAAATTTATGTAAAATCGTATATAATCCGCTAGTCCGCGTGTGTTAGTCCGCGTTTTATACCTACCCGGTTTATTAAACACTTCCGGTTCAATTCCTCAAATGATCAACAATTTTAATGTTGAGTGAAAATTATTCATTCAGTAAAGCGAAGACATGATGTCAGTCATTAAAATGTACAAATTGTGATAAAGTAAGTTATAAATAATACAAATATAATACAAACATACATTTTAAATAGTTCTCTATATCAATGACTAAACGGAAAAACTGCATGGTGCAGCAGACATGGTGGGTGGGGTACGTCGATTTTAGTGATTTTTTCAAAATAAGTGCGATTCTTACGGCAGTAAAAAACCTGGACCGATTTGCATTTTAAAATTTTAGAAGCCCTTTACACATGTAAAGGGAAAAACTTAAAAAATCTTCTTCTCTGAAACTGCAAGAGCCAGAGGTTTAATATTTTGCATTTGCTATAAGCTTGTGGTCCTCTACCAAGTTTGTTCAAATGCTGACCCAGGGGTCACATTTGGCCCCACCCCGGGGGTCACAGTTTTACATAGGCTTGTATAGGGAAAATCTTCAAAAGTTCTTCTTCTCTGGAACCACATGGCACAGAGCTCTCATGTATTACATGTAGCATAAGCTTATGGTCCTCTACTAAGTTTGTTCAAATGGTGACCCTGGGGTCAAAATTGTCCCCGCCCCGAGGGTCACAGTTTTACATAGACTTATATAGGATTTTATTTTTAAAATCTTCTTCTCGGAAACTACTAGAGCCAGAGGTTTGATATTTTACATTTATTATAAGCTTATTGTCCTTTACCAAGTTTGTTCAAATGGTGACCCTGGGGTCACATTTGGCCCCGCCCCAAGGGTCACATGTTTTACATAGACATGTATAAGACATGTATAGGGAAAAACTTAAAAAATCTTTTCTGAAACTGCAAGAGCCAGAGGTTTAATATTTTGCTGTTGCTATAAGCTTATGGTTTTAACCAATTTTGTTCAAATGCTGACCCTGGGTTCACATCTGGCCCCGCCCCGGGGGTCACAGTTTTACATCAATGCTTGTTTTAAATTGTTTTATTTTCTTTATGTTTTATTTTATTTTTTTAATTTTTAGCTCTACTGATCAGAGATCAGCAGAGCTTATGCCGTGGTGCGGCGTCCGTCGTCCGTCTGTCTGTCTGTCCGTCTGTCTGTAAACTTTTTTTTGTAGCGACTTCTCCTCTGAAACTACTGAATGGATTTCCATGAAACTTTACAGAAATGTTGCCCATGAAGTCTAGTTGACTCTAGCAAAAATTCATGTTGATGTGAAATCCAAGATGGCCACCAGATCTAAAAATAGGTTTTTAAAAAACAAGTTTGTAGCGACTTCTTCATGAAAACTATAAGTGATATTGATATGGGACTTTTTGGAAAATGATCAGCATGACATGATGGTTATAAGAGTCAAACATTATTTTGATTCGACGTTAAACATGGCTGCCAGTGGCCATCTTTGTTTACATAGAGTTATATAATGAAAACTTGTAGCGACTACTCATCTGAAACTACTCGACGGATTTTCATGAAACTTCCCAGGAATGTTGCTCTTGATGTCTAATTGATCCTAGCAAAATTTAAGGTCGCCCGGAAATTCAAGATGGCTGCCATGGCTAAAAATAGATTTTCAAAATACAAGTTTGTAGCGACTACTACTTGAAAACAATAAGTGATATTGATATTGGACTTTTTGTAAAACGATCAGCATGACATGATGTTGGTCCTTGTCAAAAATTGTTTTGATTCAACGTTGAACATGGCTGCCAGCAGCCATCTTTGTTTACATACAGTTATATCGTAAAAACTTGTAGCGACTAATTCTTTGAAACTACTTGGCAGATTTTCATGAAAACTTTACAGGAATGTTGCTCTTAATGTTAATTGATCCTAGCAAAATTTCAGATCGGCCAGAAATTCAAGATGGCCACCACAGCTAAAATTAGATTTTTTAAAAAAGAAGTTTGTAGCGACTACGTCTTGAAAACTATAAGTGATATTGATATGGGACTTTTTGTAAAATTATCAGCATGACATGATGGTTATCAGAGTCAAACATTATTTTGATTCGACGTTAAACATGGCTGTCAGCGGCCATCTTTGTTTACATAGAGTTATATAATGAAAACTTGTAGCGACTATTCCTGTGAAACTACTTGACGGATTTTCATGAAATTTCACAGGAATGTTGCTCTTGATGTCTAATTGATCGTAGCGAAATTTCAGGTCGGCCGGAAATTCAAGATGGCCGCCACGGCTAAAAAAAAATTTCAAAAAAAAAGTCTGTAGCGACTACTTCCTGAAATCAAAATCAATCAGTAGAGCTTCAAGGTCATTGACCTCTTGTTGTTGTTTTTTTTTGTGTTTTTTTATATATTTTTTTTTTTTTTTTTTTTTTTATTTATTTTTTTTTTTATTTATTTTTTTTTTTTATTTATTTTTTTAATTTTTATTATCTCTACTGGCCAACTTAGAAAACCAGCCAGATCGGACCAGTAATGGCGAAGTTATGGCTCTTGATATAGTTAAAAATGCTATATTTTGCCTCTTTAAGATGATAGTCACTCGCTTCATTGATGTCATAAGAGCCAGTAGAGCGTCCACAGGCAGTCTTGGGCCTCTTGTTTTGTTATTTTTATTTTTTTTATTTTTTATTTTTTAAATTTTTTCCTTTTTTTTTACATTTTTTTTTTTTTATATATATATATTTTTTCATCAATTTTTTTCATTATCTTTTTAATTACTTGACTTACTTTAAAATTTCTTGTCGGCGCTACTCATTCTAAATGCCTTGTTGAATTTCGACGAAACTTGGCAGGAAGCATGTCTAGTTGTGCATATCACGCTTTCCAGTTCGCTGATTTTTGACGAAGTTATGGCCCTCTGACATTTTTTATTTTAAATTTCTTGCCGGTGCTACTCCTCTTAAACGGCTTGTTGGATGTCTGGTTGTGCAAAGTGCGGTATATCAATGAAATCTTGGACAATTTTGAAAAACAGCTAGATCTTGTTAGTAAAAACAGAGTTATGGCCCTTGATTTGTTGAAAAATGCTATATTGTATTTTCCTTTGTTAAATCTATAGGAGAAGGGAGCTATATCTAGCTATATCTATCTAAATCTATGAGCTATTTTAGCCAGTAGAGCGTCCACAGGCCCTCTTGGGCCTCTTGTTTTTTACATATTTCTGTGTAGTTTTGGTCATTTCTTACACATAGTTATGTTGTGCTCCAAACCCCACCCCACATTGTTGTAGCCTTGTTTTCTGATGGTATATACTAGCTATAAATTTATTATTCTCTGAAAAATCGAATAGTCGAGCTGCGCTGTTCTCCGACAGCTCTTGTTAGCTCTACTGGCCAAGGGCCAGCAGAGCTTATGGGATGCTGTGTTGTCCGTCGTCCGTCGTCTGTCGTCTGTCTGTCTGTCGTCTGTCTGTCGTCCGTTAACTTTTCTTCAAACGACTTCTCCTCAGAAACCGCTTGGCTAATTTTGACCAAACTTCACGTGCATGATCCTTAGATGAATGTTTTTTAGATTTGTTAAAATTAGTTCAACGCTACATCCAAGATGGCTGCCATTACCATATATGGTCGAAACCTTAAAAAATCTTCTTCTCCAGAACCGCTGGACAGATTTCAACAGTTTTTCTTTTAAAATGATCGCCAACGCCTAGACTATCAAGTTTGTTCAAATAAAGTCCCCGGTGTCAAAAATGGCCGTGCCCCGGGGGTCCAAAATTTGTATATTGAGGTTTTGCATGTTTTTCATATAGACATATAGGAAAAAACTTTAAAAAATCTTCTTCTCTGAAACCACAAGGCACAGAGCTCTCATATATTACATGTAGCATCAGCTTATGGTCCTCTACTAAGTTTGTTCAAATGGTGACCCTGGGGTAAAATTTGTCCCCGCCCCGGGGGTCACAGTTTTACATAGACTTAAAAAGGATTTTTTTTTAAAAAATCTTCTTCTCAGAAACTACAACAGCCAGAGGTTTGATATTTTGCATTTACTATAAGCTTATGGTCCTTTACCAAGTTTGTTCAAATGGTAACCTTAGGGTCACATTTGGCCCCGCCCCAAGGGTCACATGTTTTACATAGACATATATAGGGAATTCTTCAAACGACTTCTCGTCAGAAACCGCTTGGCTAATTTTGACCAAACTTCAAATGGATGATCCTTAGATGAATGCTTTTTAGATTTGTTAAAATTAGGTCGGCGCTACATCCAAGATGGCTGCCATTACCATATATGGTCGAAACCTTAAAAAATCTTCTTCTCCAGAACAGCTTGACAGATTTCAACAGTTTTTCTTTTAAAATGATCGTCAACGCCTAGACTATCAAGTTTGTTCAAATAAAGTCCCCGGTGTCAAAAACGGCCGTGCCTCGGGGGTCCAAAGTTTGTATATTGAGGTTTTGCATGTTTTTCATATAGACATATAGGAAAAAAGTTTAAAAAATCTTCTTCTTTGAAACCACAAGGCACAGAGCTCTCATGTATTACTTGTAGCATCAGCTTATGGTCCTCTACTAAGTTTGTTCAAATGGTGACCCTGGGGTCAAATTTGTCCCCGCCCCGAGGGTCACAGTTTTACATAGACTTATATAGGTTTTTTTTTTTAAAAATCTTCTTCTCGGAAACTACAAGAGCCAGAGGTTTGATATTTTACAATTATTATAAGCTTATGGTCCTTTACCAAGTTTGTTCAAATGGTGACCCTGGGGTCACATTTGGTCCCGCCCCAAGGGTCACATGTTTTACATAGACATGTATAGGGAAAAACTTAAAAAATCTTCTTCTCTGAAACTGCAAGAGCCAGAGGTTTAATATTTTGCTGTTGCTATAAGCTTATGGTCCTTTACCAATTTTGTTCAAATGCTGACCCTGGGGTCACATCTGGCCCCGCCCCGGGGGTCACAGTTTTACATCAATGCTTGTTTTAAATTTTTCAATTTCTTTATTTTTTATTTTCTTTTTTTTATTATTATTTTTTTTCATATTTTTTTTTTTTTTTTTTTTTTTTTTTTTAATTTTTTATTTTTTATTCTTTTTTTTTTCTTTTTTTTTTTAATTTTTATTATCTCTACTGGCCAACTTGGAAAACCAGCCAGATCAAACCAGTAATGACGGAGTTACTGCTCTTGATATAGTTAAAAATGCTATATTTTGCCTCTTTAAGACGATAGTCACTCGCTTCATTGATGTCATAAGAGCCATATTAGCCAGTAGAGCGTCCACAGGCCCTCTTGGGCCTCTTGTTTAACTTTGTTATACTGGCATCAAATTTTTTTTTATATCTCGGCCTTGCCATGCCCAAGTATTTTTTAGATAACCTTAACCGAAGGCTCAAGATGATCTATTGGGATCACTCTTTGTCCGTCGGCCGTCCGTTGTCGTCGTTAAGTTTTGCTTCAAATGACTTCTCCTCAGAAACTGCTTGGCCAATTTGACCAAACTTCACATGTATAATCTTTAGATGAATGCTTTTTAGATTTGTTAAAATTAGGTCAACGCAACATCCAAGATGGCCACCATTACCGTATATTGTCAAAACTTTAAAAAATCTTCTTCTCAAGAAACTTTGGACAGATTTCGACAGTTTTTCTTTTAAAATGATCTCCAACGCATAGATTATCAATTTTATTTAAATGAAGTCCCCGGGATCAAAAATGGCCATGCCCCGATGGTCCAAAGTTTGTATATTGTGATTTTGCATGTTTTTCATAGACTTATATAGGAAAAAACTTTAAAAAATCTTCTTCTCTGAAACCACAAGGCACAGAGCTCTCATGTATTACATGTAGCATCAGCTTATGGTCCTCTACTAAATTTGTTCAAATGGTGACCCTTGGGTTAAATTTGGCCCTGCCCTGCGGTCACATGTTTTACATAGACAAGACTCGTGTGGTTCTGGGGGCCCCGTTTGGTTCCGGGCAAAGAATATGGCCACTGCAGATCTCGTTGGAGGAGTAGGCAGAGGGGTAGAACCTCTCCAAATACGTGTTCATTTTATCATTTTTTGTTCATGCTCATTAAAGGTCTTCATCATGACCCCTGCATTGTTTCAGGTGCCATCTCGCTCACATCACTAGAGCAGTGGCAGAAAACAATAAACATGGCTCCAGCATAAATGGAGTGTCTACAGTAGAATTTGCAGCAACTCTGCAGTTCTGCAGGTGAGAAGAGCACAGTGGCGTTGCTTTGCAGTGTGGCGGCAGTAAAACGCCTCCCCGTGCTTGCAATAAGTACTGTTATTCATTCGATCTTTGGAGATTGCTGAGCCCGATACTTATATTTAGTTATCGGTGGTACATTTTCAATTTCTTTTGTTTTCTTACTTAATTTTTGATTCGGTGGTACCACTACTCCAGCCGATAAAAGGCTGTCGGTATTGTTTAACCACTCATAGGATATGTTGTCTGCTTTTTAATTTAGTATTTTGGCTGTTACTTTTGATACGCAGGCTTCTATACCGCTGCTCCCAACTAAATTCCATTATGTTTATTTCGCTCTTCGGGGCATTTAATTTTATTAGATACTGGGACCATACGCCGTACGACATGGGGAAGCAGTATACTCCATGTCCACCGCCACATGCATGCCATCTTCGGGATGGTTTAAATTGTGTACTATTGATTTCATGAATATTGAGTTCTGCTCAACCCGGTGCTAGAGGGCGTGAGCGGTAGCTAGCATATTTCACTACCGCTCATGAACAGTCTCAATCAAACCGAGACTGCAATATTTTGTATGTGTCGTGCTCGGCCGTTTCCAAAGGTCCATTATTATACTCTTTTGTATAGGGAAAAACTTAAAAAATCTTCTTCCCTGAAACTGCAAGAGCCATAGGGTTAATATTTTGCATTTGCTATAAGCTTACGGTCCTTTACCAAGTTTGTTCAAATGGTGACCCTGGGGTCACATTTGGCCCGCCCCAGGGGTCATATGTTTTATATAGATTTCTATAGGGAAATACTTAAAAAATCTTCTTCTCTGAAACTGCAAGAGCCAGAGATTTAATATTTTGCATTTGCTATCAGCTTATGGTCCTTTATCAAGTTTATTCAAATGGTGACCCTGTGGTCACATTTTGCCCTGCCCCAGTTGGTCACATGTTTTACATAGACTTGAATAGGGAAACACTTAGAAAATCTTCTCTGAAACCACAAGGCACACAGCTCTCATATATTACATGTATCCCTGCCCCAGGGGTTACACTTTAGCACCTTCATTTTGCATTTGATCTGTACCAAACTTTGTCAGTGTTTTTACTTCAATCTTGTTACATTTCTTGAACAATCTTAACCAAACTTGCACAGATTGTATATGACCATAAGAATTCGGATAATGGGCCAGTACTCGGGTGATCGATTTAGGGCCATCTTGGCCCTCTTGTTTTATATCTCAGCATTGCCATGTGCAATTATTATAGAACTTGGACTAATAAATACTGATAAAGGTGAACACAATTAAGAGAATAAATCAGCAGACTCAGTTGTATTGAGTCTGTTCATGAGAAGTAATGAAAGAAGCAACATTTCTCACACCCCCTAGCACCGGCTTAAGCGGTATTATACTTAAAAGCCACCTATTTTGGGCTTGCTGGTCCCAAAGGACCAGTAAAAATAACACTACTGATTCGTTGCAATAGGAGACTTTTTACAGCCGCCACACTGCACTAAACGAACACTAGTGTGAATGTTAATAAATACTGATAAAGGTGATCCTTTGGGAGCAACAAACACAATTAAGAGAATAAAGCAGCAGACTCGGTTGTTTTGAGTCTGTTCATGAGAAGTAATGAAAGAAGGAACACCTCTCACACCCCCTAGCACCGGCTTAAGCGGTATTCTACTTCAAAGCCACCTTTATTGGGCTCGCTGGTCCCAAAGGACCAGTAAAAATAACACTGCTGATTCGTAGCACGCGGAGACTTTTTACAGCCGCCACACTGCACTAAATGAACGTTGGTGTGAATGTTAATAAATACTGATAAAGGTGATCCTTTGGGAGCAACAAACACAATTAAGAGAATAAAGCAGCAGACTCGGTTGTATTGAGTCTGTTCATGAGAAGTAATGAAAGAAGCAACACTTCTCACGCCCACTAGCACCGGCTTAAGCGGTATTCTACTTCAAAGCCACCTATATTGGGCTCGCCGGTCCAAAAATAACACTACTGATTCATAGCACGGGGAGACTTATTACAACCGCCACACTGCACTAAACGAACGCTAGTGTGAATGTTAGTAAACACTGATAAAGGTGATCCTTTGGGAGAAACAAACACAATTAAGAGAATAAAGCAGAAGACTCGGTTGTTTTGAGTCAGTTCATGAGAAGTAATGAAAGAAGTAAGTTAGGTAACTAGGTTTTCAACATTAAAGCATCTTCCGACTCCCAAAAAAATGATCTATCTAGAAAAGCTCTATTAAATAGTTTCACCAAACACACAGGCACTCATCTTTCACATTATGAAAACCCCAGCTTTAACGCCACTCTTGTTAAGGTATGAAAGCACTAATTATTTTCCCTATAGACACCAATGTTAAAGTGTCACATATTAATGATTTGCTGCAAATTCAACTCAAGTATGGATAATGAAGCAGTGCAATGTTCATCTAGAAAACTTGAAAAATCACCAGAAAACGTGGGGTCACAAGACATGTAAGAAAGTTCTTGTTTGTTTACTAAACAGGTCAAGGGTACAGCTGTTTTTATTGATCGATTGTTTTCATTGCTCACAAAGTGTAAGCATAGAGTTGAAATTTCGAAAATGTTCATCACTGATCCAGTAAAACCTATTAATACGCTTCTTATACATATAACCACAAAATCGAATAGCAATGGGCAATTTTCCCCTACTTATAATGCCCATTTCCATCAAAAAAGGAGGGATTACTTTTTATTATAGGAACTACATTCGACTACACCTCGGAGGTTTACATGTAATTGGTGGTGGTAAACCTTAATTATTTCCATTTGAAAAACCTGGAACTTAACCTTACCTTTTCAAACAGATTGTGGCTAATCATTTTCGAAGTATTGGATGTACAACAATGAAACTGCATATGTCTTCCAGCTGATGTCTTCAACATGATCCAATGAATACATCATATAAAAGCGCATAACTCTCTTATTCATATTTATTGATTTTTTCCCTTTGAAAAAGGTTTAAGCTGGAGCTTAATGTTGCCAGTGACAGGCCCCACTTAATGGAGATGCTCTTGTTCATCTGATCTTTACCAAACTTTACTAGATTGTTAATATCGATAAAAGCTGTTTGGACCTATATTACAGGAGTAATGACCCTTGATATAGTGAAATATGCTGTATTTCGTCTCGTTAAGATGATTGGGCTATTCTTTTTCAACTGATCTTTTATGGCTCTTGATTCCTCAAAAGATGCTATAATTTGCCTTATAAAGATGAAAGGGCCATCATTTTCCATCTGATCTTTACTAAAATTATTGGTATTGATATCAATAAAAGCTCAGACCAAAACCAGCTGGATCAGAATAGTAATGCCATAGATGTGGTCCTAGCTATATTGAAAAATGCTATATTTCGCTTTGTTACATCTCTAGTTACTTCATTTTTCATCTTATCTGTACTAAACGAATGTTAATATCAATAAAAACACAGACAAGTTTGACTCACAACATCCATCCCTATATGACCCCCGCGCCTTTTTAAACAGATTACAACAACAAAAACCGAATCAATTAAACAGTCTACTAAGTGATTGTGCGTGCTGTTGTTTTGTTATTTATTAATGATATTTACCATCGAGTTGTATGTTGTAGAAATGGTTGAAGCCAGGAGGGAAGGTGTTTATATCAGACTATTGCTGCAGTGATGGAGACCATTCCCAACATTTCAAGTCATATGTCCAACAGAGGGGGTATAACCTACTGTCACCATGCAGATATGGCGAGGTATATATTCCAGAGATTTCTGTATTTGTATAGCAAAGCAGACATTTAGTCTGTTACATGATTTTATTTGTTGAAATAGTTTGCATATTGAGATTATATTTTAAAGTAGTTGTTTAAAAAATTGTTCAGAGGTTATTCAAATGAGGTTCGTCAGTCCATATGTTTGACACACTTTTTGATTTTTTGAGCAGAACTTCAAAACGGTATACGGACAAATGCCCCCCCGGACATCTGCCCCCCTGCTCATTTTTGTATAGGTGGACGATTGCCCCCTCACGTTTTTGCAAGGGTGGACAAATGCCCCCCTGAACTTTTTACAAGGTGGACATTTGCCCCCCTGATATTTTTGCAAGGGTGGACAAATGCCCCCCTGGACATCTGCCCCCCTACTCATTTTTGTATAGGGACAACTCTTAATAAAACAAGCCCCCCCTGTACGAAACTCCCCTCAGATATGTCTCTGCCCCCCTACTCATTTTTGTAGTAAAACAAGCAGTATTTTCAACATTTTATTAAACATGTCCAGATAAGGAAAACAGCAAAACAATATATATATGCAGCACAATATAACATGTAATATGTATTTACAGTTACCTTAAAACTAATTAAATCCATACAAAAGAATAATCACATAATTCACAGGTAATTCCCAGTTTGTAAGTATTCAGAGTTATATAAAAAAACAGTGTGTGATCAACAAAAACAGATTAATTACATGCACACAATTATAGGAAGTATATGTTTGCAATCAAGTTTTAAAAGTGTGACCTTTAATTTGATAATTAGAGATAATTGATTGAGTCATACATCAATCAACCAAATAAAAAACTTATCAAATAAATATTTACATTTTCTGTTGATGTTCTTAAATGTTATAGCACATAATATATTTTCATATAAAAACATCATGTAATACATTTAGACAATTAACAGCTACTTAAAGAATTCCAATAAGACAACATCATGCTCAATTGGTTATTAAAATTCCTCTTAAATTTACTTAAATTTGAAAGAATTATGAAAATAACACTTTGCAAAAGACATATCTGAGGGGAGTTTCGTACAGGGGGGGCGTACAGGGGGGGGGGCTTGTTTTATTAGGAGTTGTTCCTATACAAAAATGAGTAGGGGGGCAGATGTCCGGGGGGGCATTTGTCCACCCTTGCAAAAATATCAGGGGGGCAAATGTCCACCTTGTAAAAAGTTCAGGGGGGCATTTGTCCACCCTTGCAAAAACGTGAGGGGGCAATCGTCCACCTATACAAAAATGAGCAGGGGGGCAGATGTCCGGGGGGGCATTTGTCCTAGATTCCTGTATTCCTTCAAAACCATTAAAGGCATCTTCATGATATACATATTAAAGGAGCCCTTTAATACCCTTGTAACTTATATTTATTTGATAGATATATTTGTATAAAAACTATTGATCAATTTCTCACGATTAAAAGCACAGCCGAAACACGTTATTATTACGTTTCCATATATCACACGGCACACCTTTACGGAAATCAACGGGAAAAAATCCGGAATATTACGAGTTTACCCGAAGACCAGCTTTGGCGATGACGTCACACAGATGCCCAGATACAATCAGCAATTACGATGTTTCAGTTTCTGAGAGTGTACTCTTTTTTTTTTCAAGCTGATTAAAATTATTATATCTAAAAAAAAAATCAATAGATGATCATGATTTACATGATCAGATTATTTGCTTGCTAATTTCACTAATGTCTTATAAATCAATATTTTTTTTAACAATTATAGTACATGAACCTCTAGGCCACATTGTTTGAAACAGCCAGAACAAAGTCATTTTATGACACTGTGTATTCCGTAACAAGTGAAAGAAGGGTTTTATGATCCTAGCCATATCCTGTTATCACCTTTCTGTAACACAGTCAGTTAGTTTTATGACCCTGCATATTCTAGATTGAGTGGCCAGTAAGGGTTTTATGGCATTTATGGTATTTCGCAGTACTTAGCCACTTTTAGCCAGCTTATATGACATCAACGAGTTTTATAACCATGTGTATTTCACCATCAATGGCGTCGGGAATATAAACCTTATAATTAGACATAATATTATAATACCAAATAAAATTATATATGTGGCTCATTACTAGGGTAGATAAATGTTGATTTCATCATATATTACAGGATACAGAAATTAGATTTGGCATAAAATGTTTGAGGTCAGCCCTTAAAAACAGGGATGGTCAGAAACCGGAACATAATTTTATTGGGCCAGTTTTTTTTATATAAATAATAATAAAAAATAAAAATATTGGCGTATATATGTGAGGTCTTATTAACATGCCTGAAAAAAGGTAACACATGTTTTGAATTAGCAATACCTGTAGCCCGATTTATTACTTATGATAAACATAGAGTATTCTGGAGAACTTGGACAGAACATAGAATGGTGATATTTATATAACTCTTACCCGTAGACCTTCGAATGACATTTATGCGATCAATGTGTATATGTGTCTAATTCCCACTGTGTATGCCAGCCGCCACCTCAGTGGGGTAAAACTTTGATAGGCGTATAATAAGTGATATGTTAATAAACACAAACAACAAAGACAAACTATGAAAGTATGCAATCGGTTAGTCTCATTTATTTGACATCTGGGTTTGTTACAAAAGGACGTTAACATATGCACCATGTGACTTGCGTTTGACCAAAAAACGATTTCAGACCGTGTGTAAACGTTTCTTGTAAGACGTCACTGCACTGACACCTGTATTTTATCGTTCAAACAGTGCATAGTACCTAGATAATAGATTTAAACTAATGTATTTAATATCATAATGTTTTTTTTTTATTAACATTTTAGTGTGAAATAACAAATGATCATTTTAGGTAAGTCGTACACTTATAAAAATCAGTGTATCAATTTATGTCTAGGGCAGAGAATCTCTACGGAAAGTCCACACATTAGAAAGTCAAACGCGTATGCACGTCGGAGGACAGATCATTTCAAAAATCGTCTTGCCGTTCGTAGACATGTTTTTAATGCACTTGCCAATGGTCAGATAAAACGTAAAGCCACGGCTTCATGTTATAGGAGAGCAAATCCATGAACTTCTGTGATGCAACAAGTTTTTCTCAGAAATGAGTCTGCAGTCAATAAACAATTTCATCCCTATGTGTTTCATACTTTCAGTGACAGTTGCCTTTAATACTTCAAGAAAGTATGATCTAAGTTATCTCAATAAAATATTGAGAACCTGTCTGTGTTGTCAATCTGTCAGATATGGCGCGGTACTTTGTGTGACGTCACACACCGGAAATCAGCGGAAATAAACCCGAGGCGAATACGGATATTGTATCGGTCAACAGGTGATTTTTAGCTCTACTGGCCGAAGGCCAGCAGAGCTTATGGGATGCCGAGTTGTCCGTCGTCCGTCCGTCGTCCGTCCGTTGTTAACTTTTGTCTCGTTAAGACGATAGGGCCTTCATTTTTCATCCGATCTTTACCAAACTTTAACAGGTTGTGAATATCAATGAAAGCTCGGATGAGTTCGAAAACCAGCCAGATCGGACAAGTAACAGCAGAGTTATGGCCCTTGAGTTAGTTAAAAATGCTATATCTTGCCTCGTTAAGATGATAGGGCCTTCATTTTTCATCCAATCTTTACCAAACTTTATCAGATTGTTATAATCAATGATAGCTCGGACAAGTTCGAAAACTAGCCATATCGGACTAGTAGCAGCAGAGTTATGGCCCTTGATTTAGTTAAAAACGCTGTATTTTGCCTCGTTAAGACGATGGGGGCTTCATTGTTCATCCGATCTTTACCAAACTTTATCAAATTGTTAATGTTGTTGAAAGCTCGAACAAGTTCGAAAACCAGCCATATCGGACAAGTAACAGCGAAGTTACGGCCCTTGATTTAGTTAAAAATGCTATATTTTGCCTCGTTATGACGATAGGGGCTTTATTGTTCATCCGATCTTTACCAAACTTTATCAGATTGTTAATATCAATGAAAGCTCGGTCAAGTTCGAAAACCAGCCAGATCAGACCAGTAACAGCGGAGTTATGGCCCTTGATTTAGTTAAAAAGGCTATAGTTTACCTCGTTAAGATGATAGGGTCTTTATTTTTCATCTGATCTTTACCAAACATTGCCAGATTGTTAATATCAATGAAAGCTTGGACAAGTTCGAAAACCAGCCAGATCGGACCAGCAACAGTGGAGTTATGGCCCTTGATTTAGTTAAAAATGCTATATTACGATAGGGCCTTCGTTTTTCGTCCGATCTTTACCAATCTTTACCAGATTGTTAATATAAATGAAAGCTCGGACATATTTGAAAACCAACGAGATCGGACCAGAACAGCGGAGTTATGGCCCTTGATTTAGTAAAATATGCTATATTTTGCCTCGTTAATACGATAGGGCTTTCATTTTTCATCCGATCTTTACCAAACTTTACCAGATTGTTACTATCAATGAAAGCTCCAACAAATTTCAATACCAGCCAGATTGGACCATTTACACCGGAGTTATGACCCTTGATTTAGTTAAAGATGCTTTATTTTGCCTCGTCAATACGATAGGGCTTTCATTTTTCATCTGATCTTTACCAAACTTTACCAGATTGTTACTATCAATGAAAGCTCCAACAAATTTCAATACCAGCCAGATTGGACCATTTACACCGAAGTTATGGCCTTTGATTTTCTGAAATATGCTATATTTTGGCCTCATTAAGAAGAAAGGGCCTTCATTTGGCCCGATTTCAGTGAAACTTTTCAAGAATGATCAGTACCAAGTCTAGTTGTACATGTCGTCACCGTGTTCTGGTTGAATGATTTTGACGGAGTTATGTCCCTTTAAAGGTTTTAATACACAAACTTCGGACTAGTTCTCCTGAACGTCTCCTCACATTTCAACCAAACTTTACAGGGATGATCAGCACCAAGCATAGTTGTGCATATCATCATCGCGTTCCAGTTAACAGATTTTTGGTGGAGTTATGGCCCTTTAAAGGTTTCTGATACACAAACATTTTCCGGGCTAGTTCTCCTGAACCCCTGTCTGGATTTTAACGAAACTTGACAAGGATGATCAGTATCAGGTCTAGTTGTGCAAATCATTGCCGTGCTCCGGATGAATGATTTTTTGGCAGAGTTATAGCCCTTTAAAGGTTTTAATACACAAACTTTGTCTGGACTAGTTCTCCTGAACGCCTCCCCACATTTCAACGAAACTTTACAGGGATGATCAGCAGCAAGCATAGTTGTGCATGTCATCGTGGCATTCCGGTTAACAGATTTTTGATGGAGTTATGGCCCTTTAAAGGTTTTTGATACACAAATATTTTCCGGACTAGTTCTCCTGAATCCCTGACTGGATTTTAACGAAACTTGAAAAGGATGATCAGTATCAAGCCTAGTTGTGCATATCATCGCCATATTCGGGTTGAATGATTTTTGGCAGATTTATGGCCCTTTAAAGGTTTTAATAGCCAAACGTTGTCCAGATTAGTCTCTTCTGAACTCCTTGCTGCATTTCAACGACTCTTGATGGGGATGATCAGTACCAAGCATATATATGTAAATTGGGTGTCCCGGCTCAGAGATCTCGCTTCGCTCGATCCTGAGCCGGTAACACCCAATTTACATATATATGTATTAATTCACAATCACCATGAAATGGTGATTTTACTTGATTTATAAAACTTTTTTAAAATAGGGGTAGTGAAGATTGCAAGTTTAATTTTTTTTATAAGTTATCAAAATTATAAAATGTTTCTTTAATACAAAACAAATTTGTTATCAAAATTACATTCAAATCAACAATTTTCTGACCTTGAATACAAAGGTGGTGGATCGTACTCATACACATTACTAAAACAATTTATTACACACTTTTTAGACTTTTTTGTAAGGTTGCCATTGCTTCTTTTCTTCCCTGCTCCACTAGTTCTTTTTTTTGAACTTCACTTATTTCAGCCTTTTTTTGTTTGGTGTCTTCTTTTAAACTATAATATTTATCCAACTCATCTAAAATCATCTTAAACTCTTGATCAGATATTTGTGCATCACTCAACGCTTTTGATATTAACTGCTTTATACTATTTAACTTTGCCTCTGCCAAAGTTTTTATTTTATGATGTTTTTGAGCTTTTGCATTAAGCTTTCGTCTGATAAAATTAACACAAACACCTGTAGCTCCACATACTATTGCTGCTATTTCTAAAGGTAGCAAAACTGGAATAGCAAATCCAATCCCAGCCATAATAACACCTGCTGATATCAAGGTAGTGTCAATTCCATCTGTAATATTAATACCGCGTTTATATTTTTTATAAAGTGACTGACGTATATCTCGTTCTGTAATTAACTTTTTTTCAATCTCTGAAATCTTTTGTAATCTATAATTTTGTCCGTTTTCCACTGAATTTTCCACTGACAAAGCAGGATATAAACTTGGTGCTGTCGGTTGCTTCATTTTTTATTAATAAATAAAAAATTAAATTAATTCAATTAATAATGATGCCACCGTATTTACAGCTGTAGCGTTAGCAACCTTGCATACAAAGTTAACAACAGAACCAGCGCCAATCTCTAAAGGTTTATCAAAGTTATCATGATTGCGTGGAATGATGTGAAGCGTTATACCATAATTTGGTTGTTCAACACCATTGACAGAAACTATTACAGATACGTCACCAACTAATCGTTCACATGCTAAACCTATTCCCATAATCCGTCCACGGCGTGTCATTACATGCCCCACATTTTTTTCTGCTCCACCATTACCAAATGAGAGTATTCTGTTTGACACAAGTGGGCCCTTAGCCTCTGCAAATATTGTTATAATTCCATATTTAAGATTATCAACTCTATTTTTCAAATGATTAAACTGGTCAACAAAAGGCATAATTCGCCTATATAAATTTTGAACATCATTTATCAAAGCCTCTAAGTCTTCTGTTTTTTTAGGTCTTGGTGGTCCAAATATACTCATTGTTTTTTTTATAAAAATATATTTTTTAAATAATTTCTAAAACACAACTCATAGGCAAACCGTGATTATCTATTTTGTTGCCATACTCATCTCTAACTTCTATTTTCAATTCAGTAATTGCACCATTCATAAGACAGTGATATTCAGGATAAAAACTTGTATATACTATATCTCCGAACTTCTTATTTACTACAGGCACAACACGTGCTTGGTGCACCATTGAAATAATTACTACTTGTATTAACTTGTTTCAGATGAACATATAGCTGTTTATAAGGAGCTAAATCAATTGAGCGATCTCCAACACGAGGACCTTTTAACCATTTTCTGTCCTTGGATCCCAGCATTTTTGAAAGACCGCTTGATAATCGTATCTCTATTGGCGAATTGAAAGTGGCTGTAGCATTGTGGACCATAACGCCCAGGTTAATATCCCTACCTAGAAATCTTAAATGTCTATTCAAATCTTCAATGTTATAGAGTCCATCTGCTAAATATTGTGTGTTATCTGGGTTTCTTGTCTTTGCGGTTTCATGAATAATATTATACCAACCGATAGTGTATGTAAAACTTTTTAATCCAACGCGCTTAGTTCCATCTCTATTATCGATATACTGTTGTAAATTAATAGAGTTGTCTATGTTTGAAATTGTATGAAACATTATTTTTTTAATATATATATATAAAAACACAAATAAAAATGATTTCTGAAGAATTCAAATATAACCCAGATGCTCACTATTTAAATACTTTTAGCAAGAAAGTGATAGATATAATAAATCAAAACATAGTCATTACATCAGACGGTAAAGACTTTAAAGCATCATTTCCCAATGTCTTTGAAAAATACAAACTTTCATACGTCAAATCAGATGCTATAGTCCAACGTTGGGGAACAGATTGGATGTTATTTTGGCAGAATCAGTTAAACTTTGCTATTTGGTGTGCGACAACTGGATGTGGCATTGATTTCAACAATCATCTAAAAGCTGATACTTTGGTTGGTTCGTTATTTCGATTTCATGTCTACTACCAAGTTAGGAGAATATTATTTGAGATGAGTGTAGCAATGCCGCAAGACTCAAATTGGAATGCATTTAGTAACACATATAACCGAAACGCATACGAGAGAATATGCAAGGAGTTTAACGTTGATTTATATTCAGACTGGAGACAGAAACAAAGCTATAATAATGGTTTAGGAACAATTTACAATTACTGGACACATATTGGTTATCATCCTTTGGTAAATACTGTATACAACAACAAAACGATGAGTTTTACAGTCTATGAGAGTGATAAAACATATCACATTGATTACATTGCACAAGGATCTGAGGCTGACAATAGTTGGTCTACTTTTATACTAGATAGTTCATCTGGATTCACAAGAGCTGTAGTAGAAAGAATCAATGACAGCATAAGAACATACTGCTGGGCAATTCTTGGTTCACAATCACAAACAAGAACTGATATACTTGGAACTGGAACAGCATTTGATGCACAGAAACAATTTTTAGCAAATGTAGAGGACGCAATAAATAGCCCCATCGACTTACCCAGTCAAATTTCAAGATATGAAAACACCTTAAAATATGCAAGAAGTAAAGTAAATTTTGTATATGGAAGTGGATTGTACATGTCTCCGAGCGACATGGAATTAAAAATTGGAATAATACAAGACTACAATAATGAAATTGTAATAGCAATCGATGCACAAGCATTAGGATTGAATGATGATGTAAATGTAAAACCAGTGCCACCAAAAAATATTCAACCTTTTCAAGGCACCACGACAAAGAAATTTTTACCGGAACATTCTGACTTTGATAAATCATCAATACATAAAACTATGGAGCATAACCCACCAGAAATACAAAAAATAGCGATTGAACACGAAGATAACAAAACAACTATAATTGTTGGTACTATAGTAATAGGTCTTGCTGCATTACTTATTTACGAGATTTACTAAACCACTCTTTGGCTGCCACATACAACAACCCGGAAACAAACACAAGCAAAGCCCATAGATTGTTACCAAGCCAATTTATAACATTACCTGTTGCAGATAAAAGCCATGATACTATTGCACCAATAACTCCTGGAAGTGCTGCAGCAGCTTTACCAGCTAGGTTGGCAAGAAGTTTACCAAGATTAAATAGTTGTTTTTTTATCCAATCTTTTACACTTGATGGATCAGGCTTTGGGGTTGGAGTTGGAGTTGGAGCAGCACTTGATGTGGGAATAATAGAATTAATTATTACCCCAAGAATCATACCAAATGCAGTTAAAATACTAACAATAGTAATACCTTGCTCCCTAAACAAGGTTTTGATCCTCTCACCAAGTGTTGTATCCTCGTTTAACATTTTGTTTATTGTTTCTTTTATCCTGCTTACTTGGTTACGAAAAGCTTCTCTGTTTTCATTGATGACATCCATTCTTGCACCTCTTTCATTTTCAAGGTCTTTGATGCGATCGCTAATTCTTTTTATCTGGAATTCATCATTATCAGTCTTAGTTTGTTCTAACTTTTGTTTTTCTCTTGTTATGTCTTTATCAAGTTGTGTGAGTTTTGCCACGTTATTAGTAAGTTCTTCCTTGACAGTTGTCATTGCTTTTACTATTCCATCCATTTCACGCTTGTCTATATTTGTTTGTGTTGAAACATCAGGACGCTCTATCACATCCCAGTCATACAATGATGTCTCTATGTTATCCATTGATGTCTCTATGTTATCCATAATATTTGAAATATCTTGTAATGGGATAGCATCCACATTATCTGGTAAATCGTTTATTGTGCTATTCAACTCTTGCAACGCTTGTCGAGCTTCCCGTGGTAATTTTTTTTTACTGTCATACTCCGGTAAATTTAAAAACTGTCTTATCGCCCTTGTTCCCCCAGAGCCTATGATCCTGTTATATTCGCCTGCTAAAGAACCAAGAGCAAGAAATGTAAAAGAGCCTTGCTTGGCAGTTATTCTTATTCCTCTATCACCAACAATCCAGTATAATGTTTTACCATCTTTTGATACTTGAAACTGGTCATAATCCATTTTGTTAGGTGCCATCTTATATCGTTTTCCTATTTCATTATAAAAGGATTTTACAAGATTTTTCTTGTATGTTTCAAGTGTGATTTCTGACAGCTCTCCTCGAAGGTCAGCAAGATGGTCGCTTTGATTAAGAAGACTTCTTTGAACAGGCTCATCAGGCACCATTGGTAAATCATCATCATAATATTCATCATAATCATCTGGATCGTATGTAGGATTCTCATATTCGAATCCTCCTTCAGCCATTGTTTATTTTATTTAATTTTAAAAAATATATTTAAAAAATAAAAACAATGTCGGCTTACGGAAACAAACTCAGCCCTCATAGAAAACTACGAGAACCTCATGGTGCCAAAGGCATCCGCACAAGTGTAGTAATAACTAATAATCCCTCAACAATAGACCAAAACCAGCAACTGCTAGTGAGATTTCCCAATCTAAGTACTAATGATGTGATAGTTCCAAGTACTGCTCGTCTTGCCTTTGAAATAGAACTTAAAAGCAGAACAGACGCCAACGCTACTCTATTTCAAAATCTGGGTAGAACAATTGTGAAAAAAATGACAATAAGAATAAGTGGCAATGAAGTCATGTCAATAGATGACAGTGATATATATCATTGTTATGTAGATTTATGGAAAAGCCCTACTGAACGACAAAACATAGCTTACCAAGGTATTGGTAAAGCAAACATGCTAAAACATAGAGTTGGCGCGGGAGATGCTTCCTCAGACACTAAAGATGAAGCTATAGCATCAGCTTATGGAAATAGATTTTGTATTCCACTGGACTTTGAAATGTTAGAAAGTCATATGCCATTTTATCAAGCGGGGCTTGGTGATAGGTTAGAATATGAATTAACGTTTAACGATTATAACAAAGTTATCAAAAGCAGTGATGCTGATGCATCTTATGTAATAAAAAATATCTGCTTGGAATTTGATACGGTTAGTGATGTTGAATTAGCCAGACAAATAAGACAGCAAATCAGTGGTAAGATGTCATTTATGTATGATCGTATCTTGCGACATAGAAAAATAATAGCAAACAAATCTGATACTCTTTGGAACATCAACATTAATGTACCAGCACGAAGCATGAAAGGTATTTTAATGCTGTTTGAAGACCCAGAAAGAACAGACACAGAAACCTATTACAACCCAAAGATTGAAAAGGTTGAAATGACAATAGAGGGAGTACCAAATCAGTTGTATAGTCAGGGCATGAAGGCATATCAACACTGGGATGAAATCAACAAATATTTTGCTTTAACATCAAAAAGAAACAAAGAGACAGAAATAGTAGCGAGGGATTTAAACTTTACCAATGTTTCTCTTGAGACTTATTTGACAAAATCATATGCTTTGTGGCTTGACCTTAGAACATGTAATGACAATTTATTACACGGCAGTGGAAGAAGAATAGAAAACGGCAGTGAAGGCATAACGATATTAATAAATAAAAAAGCAGATGCAGATCAAACTTTAAATATTTACATATATATAATACAAGATGCGCAAATCAATTTCGAAGATGGAAGATTCAAAGAAGCAGGATACTAGTTTGCAACAAAAATATCCTAAATATTCACACAGTGCCATTATTTGCGGTCAGACAGGCTGCGGCAAAACAGAGTTTGTTCTTGACATACTTGAACAAGAGTATGTTGGAGTTTTTAAACATATAATTATATTGTGCCCGACTATAAAGTGGAACGAGGCTTATAAAAATAGATCCTGGATAGGAGATGTAAGACACCCAAAAGATAAAAAAATAACAATTGTCAATCCTGTCGGTAAAGACGGAAATGAAATGCTACAAGAACTGTTGCGTTTATTTTTCAAAAGATATGCTGGCCAGCCCACATTATACATTATTGACGATTGCTCAGCTACAAAAGAATTAACAAAGAAAAAAGATATGTTATCAGAGTTGGCATTCTCTGGTCGTCACGCTAAACAATCAGTGTGGGTCATTTCACAGAGATATAATTCTGTATTGAAAGATTTGAGGGATCAAGTAAAATGGTTGTGTATGTTTTACACCAAGGACAGAGATAGTTATGAAAATTGTTTGAGAGAAAATGATGTTATTTCAATGTTGGAGGAGAGAACTAGAATAAAAAAAACTTTAGCTAAGACTAAATATTCCAAGTTGATATTGAGGACTGACCAACCAACTGGTTATTGGGTTGAATAATTTCTACCAGCAATTCTTTTTTTCTAACAGCATTGCTTTGTTGCTAATAGTAATACTAACAGCAAAGTAGCAATGCTAATAGCAATACTGACATGAAAATATAATGAAAATATCAGAAAATATAGTATTGCTAATAGCATTGCTCATAGCAAAGTAGCATTGCTCATAGCAAAGTAGCAATGTTAATAGCAATGCTTGCAGCAAATTAACAATGCTAATAAAAAAATTAGCAATGTTAATAACAATGCTATTAACAATACTAACAATTACTAGCTGCATGAATATCGCAGCTAGTTGTTTTGTATTTTATATTTATTTCAAGATAAAAAATAAGATTAATAATATAAAAATGAATGCGGAAGAACTATTACAAAATATATCGGAACAGACGGAACCAGATGAATCAAAGCAACAAGAAACAAAAAAAGAAAGATTATCAGCCATAGTGGCTGGCGGTGGTAGTCGTCAATATTTGGGTAAAGACATTCAACTCACAAATATAGATAGCATGCCCCCAGATGAAATTAACAAACTTTACTGCAGATATGAAGCAAGGCTTGGGGCAAGCATGACCAAGACTTTAGGCAATTCTTTTATTAACTTGTATGTGATGGGAGTATCAAAATATTTTAATGTAACCAATCCACCAAAGCTGATAGAAGATTTGGAAGAAGACCCATTTATTAATCATGCTTTGACAAGTGCTTGTTGTGAGTTGTATTACAGGTATGGAATGTGCTTAGCACCATTTACAGCAATACTGACAACTGTTAGACATATTGATTTTAATAAAAATAAAATTATAGATAATATAAATGGAGAACCAAGAGAGTGAAGTTATACCTGTTGTTACACAACCTGTTGAACAACAAAAAGTAAAAAATCCAAAAAGAATAGAAGCTGGAAAAAAGGAGCAGCGGCAAGAAAGGCAAAGCGTTTGCTTCAGGATGTTACAAATCAAAATGCTGCAAAGCAAGATGCTGCAAATGAAATAACAAAAATAACAATAGGTGAAGAAGAACCAGAAAAAATCAAAATAAACGTATACAAAAATTATATTCCACCGTGCCTGGTTTTATTAGGCATTGCTGGGTTGGGTTTGTATATTTATAACAAGAAATCTGCTACGCAACCTGTAGCTGTGCAACCTGTTCATGTTGCACCAAAAGACCCGTTTGATTTTTAATAATTTATTTTAAAAAAATAATCATATAAAAAAAATGGCAGCAAGTATTGACGGAAAACAAATTGTAAATATGATGTATCATGCTGGAGTGGAAACACTTCTAACTGTTGGATTTTCTGAGATTAACAGAAAAATACTAAAAAGACCAGTCACTAAAGTAGATTTTAATATGACAGATGTTGTGACGCTGTCTGGGAATATAATGTTAGCAATGTCTACAAAGGATATGTTGATTAGGCAAGGTATTATTCCTGCGGATATTATGAAATAATTTTAAAAAATATATATATAAAAAAATGGCAAGTGCAGTAGCAATGATGATTGGTGGCGCATTAACAAATGCATTAGCGTTTACTGGTTCAAATTATTTCTTTTCAAAAATGGGAAGTCATTCAGATGAGGAAAGACAAAGGCATGACAAAGCAGTGGAACAATTAAACGCAGCACAAGTAGAGTGGAATAAAAAAAGAACAGAGAGATTAGATTTTATTAATAAACAACTGCAAAAAGAACATCATGCAGAGCAGACTTTTGATGATGTGGACCAGGCTATGAAACAGTATTATTACACAACTGGTAAACATTTACTTTTGGAACCGGAGCCCAAGTTGAGTGATTTTTATACACCATCTCCGGATCAACAGAATAGAGAAATTACGTTTATTGTGGTGGGCATGGCTGCAACTGGATTTGTGGCGTATAAATTGATTTCATAAAAAAAAAAAATAGTTTAAAACTATAATTACTTTGGACTTTTTAAATTTGGAATAACTAAATATGTTTACTTTGAAATAACCTTTGGAAAGACTAAGTCATATGCATGATACCTATTTTTTTTGTTGTTTTTACATGGTTTCAATCCAAGTGGTCGCATATAATATGGTGGTTTAGCACTCTTCTCTATTTTATCTTTGAGATGACCAGGTGCCCATACTTCACCGTTGTCTAATAATGTCAATACCATGGATGGACCATATTCAGTTTCTATTATTTTCGTATCTGTAATAGTGTATATTTTATTTAGTTCCAAATCTGTCCATTTCTTTGTGCTATTTTGATTTTGCTCTTCAAGCAGTTCATCAAATTGTGCAGTTGTGATTTCCATTTTTTTCTTTATAGTTATATAAAGTTTATTCTTTAGTAGAAAAAAATGGAAAAGATTTATTACAGCCCAAAAGGATTTTGGAGAGGTTACACAGCAGTTAAAAAATTAGCAAAAGAGGCTGGTGTCAGTGAAAAAAAGGCATTAGAATTTTTAAAGAAACAAGCTGTGTGGCAGATTTATTTACCTGCACCAAAGAAAATAATTAGACCCAGGTTTGATGTTTCTGCTAAAAATGGAGTGCATCAAGCTGATTTGTTATTTTTACCACATGATACTTTTGGAATTGGTCGTGGACGCAAGACATATAAATATGCGTTGACTGTTGTTGATATTGCAAGTAGATATAAAGAAGCAGAGCCACTAACTTCCAAGAATAGTAAAGAAGTTGCTAAAGCATTTGAAAAAATATATAGTCGGCATCTAAAATATCCAAAATTATTACAAGTGGATCCAGGCAGAGAATTTATGGGTGCAGTATCAGTATTGATGGCAAAACACAAAGTAAATATCAGACGAGGCAGAACAGAAATACACAGAGACCAAGCTTTAGTGGAAAGATTTAACAGAACATTAGCTGAGAGATTGTTTGGTTATCAGTATGCTAAGGAAATAGATTCTCAAAAACGTAATAGAGAATGGGTAAAGAGATTACCAGAAGTTGTTAAAGCCATAAATGCGGAGACAAAAAAGCCTCCTCCTGTTGAAACAAAAATATTAAAAGATGATCCTATCTGTATGAATGCAAGTGTAAGATATTTATATCAACCCGGGGAACAAGAAGGTGGGAGACGCAGAGCAACTGATCCAATGTGGAGTGTAGATATTCACAAGATTAAAAGTTATATGGTGACGCAAGGTATAAGAGTTTATTATTTGAAAGCACCAGCGCCACAGAGAGGATTTGTCAAAGAAGAATTACTTATTGTTCCTGCTAATACCCAAACTCATAAGTTTTTGTAGAAGCCATGTGCATCAGTTGTAATTCCATCTTCTCGGATGTATCTTTTTGAGTAAAATGGTGATAATGTAACTTTGTTTACTGTTATGCCATATATTTGATGTTTTATTGATCGCAACATATTCATTTCACGGGTGTATTTTTTCTTGTTAAACAATGCATCTTTATAGTTTTCAAAGTTGATATGTTTTTTGACTACATAAGTTTTTACACCCTTTGCTTTCTTAATAATCTGCTCATTCACTTTCAAAATAGAATCTTGTTTGGATCGTAATCCAATATTTTCATCTTCCATTGCTTTCTTAACAATCTGCACATCCGCTCTCAACATCGAATATAGTTCGGATTTTATTCCAATATTCTTAGCTATATACTCATCTATAGAATCACCATCATCTTTTGTTTTATTTATTATTGTATCTACTACTTTCTCAATCGTCTGCTCATCCGCTCCCAAAATAGAACATAATTTGGATTCAACTATAGGAACACATTCATCTTTTATTTTGTCTGTTACTTTCTCAATCATCTGCACATCCGCTCCCAAAATAGAATATAGTTCGGGTCTCGATTCAATATACTCAACTATCGAAACATCAGGACATTCATCTTTCATTTTATCTATTACTTTCCCAATCATCTGCTCATCCGCTCTCAAAACAGAATATAGTTTAGGTCTTAATCCAACATACTCAGCTATAGCAACACCATTACATTCGTCTTTCATTTTACCTAATACTTTTTTGTTTGTATCATCATGCATTGGATGGTATTTCGGATAATCACTTAAGTCATATTCATCTTTCATTTCAACCATATCTTTGTATGCATCATCTGTTCTGATGTCTACAAGCAAGCTGTCAGTATCTGTGTATAATAAAGTACAGTTATTTTTGTACCTTTTTTTCAAAGTATTATAATACCAATCATACATATGGTACTTTGATAAATCCAATACTGACATTCCAACATAAATTGGTTTGTTTAATGTTAATTTTGTTTTGTTTACATGCACTGCTGATAATTCATCTGAAAACTTTATACGCCTGTTAAAGTTGGGTTTGGCTATTATTTTTCTTATCTTTTCATTTTCAGAGCCGTCAGTTCTGACTAGTTTTATATCAGTCCGCTTGCGTAAATTTTCCATTGTTTTACCAAACACAGAGTTGTTCATAAGCTTGTAAAAATCTTTTTCAAATTGTGATTTAGCTTTTTTCCTAAGTTCTGTGTTTAAACGAATATATGATTCCATCCATGGCTTTTCATTGAATTCTATTACTCTGTGTACTTTCTTTAGTTTCATACCCAAAGATAAATACAGTTCCAGGTTTTTGTAATGTATCACATATTTTTCTTTGTCCCTAAGATTGGGAACTAGTTGTTCTGTATTTATCATGCCATTATTTTCTAACAGATCTGTTTGGTATTCAGACAACCATTCTTTTTTCACTGCTAATCTTTCCGGTGCAAGCGGATAGTCATTATGAAATTCATGAAGTTTTTTAGGATATTCCAAATCAACTTCAAGCATTTGTCCTTTGCCAGGTTTTGGTTTAGAAAATCTCCCACTCTTGTTTTTGATTTTCCAAACAAAGCCAGAATATGGAAGCGGTTGACTCATTGCCCAACCATAGAGGTTACAAGCATCATAATACATTAAAAAGTTGTTTTCCTTGTTAGGGTTATAATCAACTACATGTGGATTGTTTGCTTTGGCATATCGTTTTGATACCATACTAATTCCACCACGCATACCTTTTTCTATAAATAAGTGCATGTCAATGTCTGTCAAAAGTTCCAATTCTATTTCTGAATGTTTAAGTAAAGCATCCCAAGATAATCCAGGTGCTGTATAATAATGCAAAGGATCAAGTTTGTATGCATTCATACATGTTTTTCTAAAAGTTTGAAACACATCTGCTAATAAAAGTACATCCGTTTTCAAATATAAATCATGATAATCACCAAGAGTTTTACATTTGAATTCTTTCCATACCGTTTGAGCAAATTTGTAATCCTCATCGCTTATACTTTCATCTTTAAGACTGCTGTAAAAATTTTCTATAGGCGGTAATTCTGTTTCATCAAATCTTTCCATGCTGTCCATATATTCATACGGATAAATACCTTTTCGTAAAAGTAAATCTGCTTGTTTGCCAAAATGATTTTTGGTAATTTTAAAATCAGATTTGTCTGTTGCTTTAACTAATTCGTCTAGAGGCTTCATCATAAACTGACAGCTATCCAAGAATCTAAGTTGTCCGGCACTAAATGAAATATACTTTTCAGCGTTGTTTGGAATGCATGTAATATTACCTGTCATTTTATGTATTTTTTGCATAATCAAATGACTATCATATCCTTTGAGGTTGTGAATTATAACAGGAATAATTGTTTTATTTGGTTTTATTTTTAGTTTTAGGTTGCAGTTTTTATGTGCTGCACCTCTGTATTCTCCTGTAAAATGACAGTGGTCTCTTACTTTACCGTTTTTATCATTTTTTATTTCATTCTCGCATATCCAGTAGTGTGTTGCTTTTTCATAATCTTCCTCATTTTGCTGCGTCATGATTAATGGTTTTGGGTTAGCAAATATTTTATTAATGTTGCTCTTCTCACATTCTAAGTGATTTAAAAACTTTTCAACAGCATCTTCACCTCTGTAAATAACAGGTTCTTCTGCTTTGCCATCATATCTGACAACCTGGTATCCAAACCCACAAGCTTCGTGCACACTTGTTATTTCTGATTTCTTCCCAAATTTGCAAGATTGGGGTTTGATTATACTTTCAAAGTCAGCATATATCCCATAAGGTACAGGCATCTGATTTTGATAATTTTTGAATTGGGTGATTGCATCTTTTTTTGGCATTTCAATTCGGCAAGAGTTTTTATTAATACCATCACAGTCTTCTTTGTGCTTGGTGAGTAGATTTGCTCCAGAGTAACCATGAAGACAACGATCACAGAAATAAGTTTTACCATGATGTTTGTTTTGGCTGTAAAGTAGCTTGTTTAAATTTTTAATGATGCAGTAATGATATTTTGTTTCTTTTGGTTTTTGTTGAGTAATATTAACAAAATCATCAGGGTTGTAATTATCATCTATAATTCCTTCTTCGTTGTTGGGATCATCTTCGTTCTCTTCTTCAACTTCAACATCTTCAGATACTAACAGCAAATTAATTCTTTCTATGTGCTTCGGCTGCTCTGATATTCTATATGGAAAAATAGATACATTATTATGTTTTTTTGATGCAGTAAATCCATAAACATTGATAGCAAGATTGTTTTGATTTTCTACTTTGATTATCTGCGGGACTGGAGTTGGAAAATCAACACCCTCCGCTTTCAAAAAGTCTATGCTAGGATAACTTGATACTCTATCAGAATTCTTTTTGGCTGGATGCAGAGCTGCATTTATAGCATGAAGTAAACATTTATCATCATAGTTTTTCACATTTATAACTGCTTTCTTGTTTGATATTACTTTAGGCAAAAGAATATATGATGAGCCTTTTAGTGGCTCATACTTTGCAAAATTCAAATAAAGTGTAACACAGTAATCAATTTCTAATCCTGATGCTGTGTTTGTAAATCTTTCCAAACTTTCTTGTATGTCAGAAGATGATTTTTCATACAACTCGTTTAATCGCTCAGAAGATAAAAGTGTATTCTGTTCACTATGCAAAACTGCAGTGGTATATTTTTTTATCTCACCATCATCTTTGAATAATTCTATGGTAAGACCTAGTTGGAATTTTAATGCATTTATTTTTAACTCTTCAGATATTTGTTTCGTGATGATAGATTTTTTATCATGTAATAATTTACGAGGATCTTTATAATTGCGAGCAGATATTTCATATGCTTTAAAGTAACCACATTTTGGTTTATCAACTAGTTTTAATTCGGTTTCCTCCTCAGGTATAATTTCTGGTTGCTTAAACTGCTTAACTTGATTTTCATCTTTTTTAACTTGTAAAGCAAACTTTCGTTTTTCCCTGTTACGATATTTTTTGGCACGACGCCTTTTACGTAAATTTTCCAAGGTTGAATTTTTTGGAGTTTCTTTAACTTTCTCTGGCTGAATAAATTCGGGTTGTTTAGCCTTTGGCGGTTGAATAACCATAAGACTGTGCTCTAATGTTTCCTTACCTATTACACCGTTATCGTACAAACGTATTAAATTTCTTATAGTCTCTTCGTTTTCCATTCTTCTTATTTGTTATATATTTAACTTTTTTTTTATTTAATATAAAAAAATATTTATAGTAAAGATAGACAATGGAAATAAATGTTTGTAAATTTCTTAAGATTGGATTGCACAATCCGTGCAAAAACAAGCCAACTAAAAACTCAGATTATTGTAGTTTGCATAAATACAGATTAAAAACAAGTCAAGTAGTACCTTGTATAAAATGTAAAAAAGGCACTTATGCAAAGTATCAAGTGTGTGTTGGTTGCGGTGCAGCTTCAATTAGGAGGATGCAAGATTATTGGAAATTTAAGTTGTATAATAAGGAGTGTTTAAAATTTAGAAGAATAGAGATATAAATCAAAAAATCAGTAACCAAAAAAACAATCAAAAACAACCAAAATCAGCATTTCATGCTGATTGTAAATATACATATATATGTAAATTGGGTGTTACCGGATCAGGATCGAGCGAAGCGAGATCTCTGAGCCGGGACACCCAATTTACATATATATCAAGCCTAGTTGCACCTGTCATTGCCGTGTTTTAGTTGAATGAATTTTGGCAGAGTTATGACTCCTTAAAGGTTTTAATACACTAACTTTGTACAGAGTAGTTCTCCTGAACCTCTCGCTGGATTTCAGCGAAACTTGTCAGGGACAATCAGTACCAAGCCTAGTTGCGTATATCTTCACCATGTTCTGGTTGAACAATATTTGAAAGAGTTATGGCCCCTTATACATAAACCTTATCAAGAGCCAGTAGAGCGTCCACAGGCCCTCTTGGGCCTCTTGTTTACCTGGCGATAAAAAGCATGGAAAGCGATATACCACCAAAAAATGAGTTGCAATGTGTTTATATAGTGTTCAGTAATAAATATAAACAAGAAACAAGAGGTATAAAAGGGCTCCTTTAAGCTAATGGTCTTCCGGTGTCTTTTGATCAATAGATTTTGTAGTAGCAATATGTTTGGCTTTTTTTTTGTCATGTCAAAACATTTGTTTCTGAAACATAGCTCAAAAACTGTATCTTAAAGTCCCTATCCCGCCATCGACTAGCACATCCCGCCATCGACTGGCACATCCCGCCATCGACTGGCACATTTTACAACAGATGTAGACTGTTTCTAAACCTGCTGATGACGAGGTATATATATATACATATTTTGAGAATCGAAACTCTAAGACACATTATAAACGACTTTAACGCATACTCAATCACCGTTTTTAGCTCTACTGGCCAAGGGCCAGCAGAGCTTATGGGATAGCGAGTTGTCCGTCCGTCCGTCCGTCCGTCCGTCAGTCGTCCGTCGTTAACTTTTGTCTCGTTAAGACGATAGGGCCTTCATTTTTCATCCGATCTTTACCAAACTTTAACAGGTTGTTAATATCAATAAAAGCTTGGATGAGTTCGAAAACTAGCCAGATCGGACCAGTAACAGCGGAGTTATGGTCCTTGATTTAGTTAAAAATGCTATATTGCTATATTTTTCCTTGTTAAGACGATAGGGCCTTCATTTTTAGCTCTACTGGCCGAAGGCCAGCAGAGCTTATGGGATGCCGAGTTGTCCGTCGTCCGTCCGTCCGACCGTCGTCCGTTGTTAACTTTTGTCTCGTTAAGACGATAGGGCCTTCATTTTTCATCCAATCTTTACCAAACTTTAACAGGTAGTTAATATCAATGAAAGCTCGGATGAGTTCGAAAACCAGCCAAATCGGACAAGTAACAGCGGAGTTATGGCCCTTGATTTAGTTTTAAAAGCTATATTGCTATATTTTGCCTCGTTAAGACGAAAGGGGCCTTTATTTTTCATCCTATCTTTACCAAACTTTACCACATTGTTAATATCAATGAAAGCTCGGACAAGTTCGAACACCAGCCAGATCGGACCAGTAACACCAGAGTTATGGTCCTTGATTTAGTTAAAAATGCTATATTGCTATATTTTGCCTCGTTAAGATGATAGGACCTTCGTTTGTCATCCTATCTTTATCAAACTTTACCACATTGTTAATATCAATGAAAGCTCGGACAAGTTCGAAAACCAGCTATATCGGACCAGTAACAGCCGAGTTATGGCCCTTGATTTAGTTAAAAATGCTATATTTTGTCTCGTTAAGACGCTAGGGGCTTCATTGTTCATCCGATCTTTACCAAACTTTATCAGATTGTTAATATCAGTGAAAGCTTGAACAAGTTCGAAAACAAGCTATATCGGAATAGTAACAGCGGAGTTATGGCCCTTGATTTAGTAAAAAATGCTATATTTTGACTCGTTAAGACGATAGGGGCTTCATTGTTTATCCGATCTTTACCAAACTTTATCAGATTGTTAATGTCGTTGAAAGCTCGAACAAGTTCGAAAACTAGCCATATCGGACCAGTAACAGCGGAGTTGTGGCCCTTGATTTAGTTAAAAATGCTATATTTTGCCTCGTTAAAAAGATAGGGGCTTCATCCGATCTTTACCAAACTTTATCAGCTTGTTAATGGCATTGAAAGCTCGAACAAGTTTGAAAACCAGCCATTTCGAACAAGTAACAGCGGAGTTATGGCCCTTGATTTAGTTAAAAATGCTATATTTTGCCTCGTTAAGACGATAGGGGCTTCATTGTTCATCTGATCTTTACCAAACTTTATCAGATTGTTAATATCAATGAAAGCTCGAACAAGTTCGAAAACTAGCCATATCGAACCAGTAACAGCAGAGTTATGGCCCTTGATTTAGTTAAAAATGCTATATTTTGCTTCATTAAGACGATAGGGGCTTCATTGTTCATCCGATCTTTACCAAACTTGATCAGATTGTTAATATCAGTGAAAGCTCGGACAAGTTTGAAAACCAAACATATCGGACCAGTAACAGCGGAGTTATGGCCCTTGATTTAGTTCAAAACGCTATATTTTGCCTCGTTAAGACAAGAGGGCCTTCATTTTTCATCCGATCATTACCAAACTTTTTTATTTTTTTATTTTTTTATTTTTTTGGATTTAATTTTTTTTGGATTTAATTTTTTTTTTTTATCTCTATGTTGGACCAGTCGGACCAGTAACAGAGGAGTTATGGCTCTTGATTTAGTTAAAAATGCTATATTTTGCCTCGTTAATATGGTAGGGCCTTTATTTTTCATCTGATCTTTACCGAACTTTAACAGATTCTTCAGTTATGGCCCTTGATTTAGTTCAAAAGCTGTTTTTTGCCCGAAACTTCCAAAAAATATAAATGGCAGTCACTCGCTTCATTGATGTTATAAGAGCCATGTTAGCCAGTAGAGCGTCCACAGGCCCTCTTGGGCCTCTTGTTCATCCTATCTTTACCAAACTTTACCACATTGTTAATATCAATAAAAGCCAGCCATATCGGACGAGTAACAGCGGAGTTATGGCCCTTGATTTAGTTAAAAATGCTAAATTTTGCCTCGTTAGGACGATAGGGGCTTCATTGTTCATCCAATCTTTACCAAACTTTATCAGATTGCTAATGTCGTTGAAAGCTCGAACAAGTTCGAAAACCAGCCATATTGCACCAGTAACAGTGGAGATATGGCCCTTGATTAAGTTAAAAATGCTATATTTTGCCTCGTTAAGATGATAGGGGCTTCATTGTTCATCCGATCTTTAGCAAACTTTACCAGATTGTTAATATCAATGAAAGCTCGATCAAGTTCGAAAAACATTCATATCGGACCAGTAACAGCAGAGTTATGGCCCTTGATTTAGTTCAAAATGATATATTTTGCCTCAAGACGATAGGGCCTTCATTTTTCATCCTATCTTTACCAAACTTTATCAGATTGTTAATGTCTATGAAAGCTTGGTCAAGTTTGAAAACAATCCAGATCGAACCATACACAGCGGAGTTATGTCCCTTGATTTTGTTAAAAATGCTATAATTTGCCTCGTCATACGATAGGGCCTTCATTTTGCATCTGATCTTTGCCAAACTTTAGCAGATTTTATGACTTTCTTTTTTACGTTATTATTTTTATTTATTTTTAAATTTTCTTATTTTTTTATTTTTTATTTTTAGCTCTACTGGCCAAAGGCCAGCAGAGCTTATAGGATGCCGAGTTGTCCGTCGTCCTTCCGCCCGTCATCCGTTGTCCGTCGTCCGTTGTTAACTTTTGTCTCGTTAAGACGATAGGGCCTTCGTTTTTCATCCTATCTTTACCAAACTTTACCATGTTGTTAATATAAATGAAAGCTCGGACAAGTTCGAAAACCAGCCATATCGGACTAGTATCAGCGGAGGTGTAGCCCTTGATTTAGTTAAAAATGCTATATTTTGCATTGTTAAGACGATAGGGGCTTCAGTGTTCATCCGATCTTTACCAATCTTTATCAGATTGTTAATGTCGTTGAAAGCTCGAACAAGTTTGAAAACCAGTCATATCGGACCAGTAACGGGGAAGTTATGGCCCTTGATTTAGTTAAAAATGCTATATTTTGCCTCGTTAAGACAATAGGGGCTTCATTGTTCATCCAATCTTTACTAAACTTAAACAGATTGTTAATATCAAAGAAAGCTTGTACAAGTTCGAAAACCAGCCATATCGAAATAGTAACAGCAGAGTTATGGCCCTTGATTTAGTTAAAAATGCTATATTTTGCCTCGTTAAGACTATAGGGGCTTCATTGTTCATCCGATCTTTACCAAACTTTATCAGATTGTTAATATTAATGAAAGCTCAGACAAGTTCGAAAACCAGCCATATCGGCCCAGTAACATCGGAGTTATGGCCCTTGATTTACTTCAAAATGATATATTTTGCCTCGTTAAGACGATAGCGCCTTCATTTTTCATCCGATCTTTACCAAACTTCATGAAATTGTTAATGTCTATGAAAGCTTGGTCAAGTTCGAAAACCAACCAGATCGGACAAGTAACAGCGGAGTTATGGCCCTTGATTTTGTTAAAAATGCTATAATATGCCTCGTCCTA